>CM053792.1:339681746-339976746 GCA_028749045.1 Cupressus sempervirens
GACACAGGATTGCCCTTTTACCTCTGGATGCTCCTGCATGTGAAGAGATGCCATGACCTCTGATGCAATTTTCTTAGGATCAAACTCTTTAATAGTCTAAACATCTAGTAGATATCCCTCTTCTTTTAGGTCAAAAATATTTTTCCACATATTTGATGTGGACTATACAACATTCTCACTTTAATTAGAAAAAATTTGAAAGGCTTTGAATCTAGGAATCTGTCTCCTTTCATGTTTAGACATTTGGCATTAGCTTCCTTAGAGTTTGTTCTCTAATTTCCTTCTTTCTCTTGACGAAATTTTGTCAATGGTGAGAAAAAACTTTTAGTAAGGTTGTAGGAGCATGTCCCTTCAGTTAATTAGGGTCATACTTCCATCTAGCCATTTTGTCTACTAATGCCTCTTCAATCTGTTTCTGTTCCTCTTTATTTCTAGAATCATATTTGAAGAATTTGAATCTTACCATTCCACTCCCATCCCTTTTGATTTCAATTATTTCTCAAAATTAGGTGGGGGATTCCTGAGAGAGGTGATTGGATTTTTATCTTCATCTTCATCATCATCATCAAGCCTTGATTTTTTTTGTGGATTTCTAGGCTTGGAGGTAGTAATCAAAGGGGTAGAAGAGTTTTTTGATTTCCTTGATGGTGTATTTTCCTTCTTCTTTGGAAATTCCTCTACCTCTTCTTCTTCTTGATCACCTTCATCTACTTTTTCCTCTTCTACATCATCACCTTTACCCATGGTAAGCATGAGAGGGGAATCAAATTTGGAAAATTTCTTCTGAAGGTTTTAAACCTTTTCTTTCCTCTTTTCAGGATTTCAAGAATCTAAATCTCAAGTGAGAATTTGGTCTTAGCTTCTTCATAAGATCCAAAATAGGTAACTTTTGGATCTATAGGCTCATTTATGAGAGCCTTAATGATTTCTTTGGTTTCATAAATCTTCACCTCATATGCCAGAGGTTTCACCCATGCAATCCTAGGTCTAGCTGCTAGAATATGCACTTTGTCATAGTCAACTAGGAAACAAATGTCTTGCTCATAATCATCTACCAATTATTTAGGTATCCTTAACCTATTTTTTATCTTCTCCTTGAATTTCTCAAAATATTTATCTATGATGACATCAAAATTCTCACCCATTTCATCTATGAAATCATTGATCTGATATGGCACGGGGGTTTCCTTCTTCCACACAACAGTTCCTTTTTATGAAAATAATTTTTGCACATAGAAAAATAAATACATCATAACTTATCCAAACTTACATGAATTTTTCTTTGAGGCTTAGATGCTCTCCATGTTCTTACTCAACTAAATGCGTTGAAGCTCAACAAGGTCAAATGACAGGTTCTTCTTCACAACTATATGTTAGATCTACTATTTCAGAAGGCAGGTTGTTAGGTTGGCTTGAATAGTAAATCTTGTGAGCTATGACATGAATTCTAGACTTGATTTCCACGTCATTCATGTTATTCAACTTCATGCCTTTGTCATCCCATTTAGCTAGGATTAGCTTTGCTAGTTCTATTCATCCTAGGGTTTTGTTTTCCTTGGACTTCTCCATCATTGGGTAACCATTTATTTGATGGATCATCTTCTTGGTGATTGGAACTAGTTGCTTGAGCTAGAAGGTAATTTCATGGACTCAACACAATACAAACTAATCCACTTCACTTGAATGTTACTTGGCATAGGAAGGATGTGGGTCAAACCCTTAACTTCTAGATGCTTGTGTTCTAGTTTCAACACTCCATTCTCACACAATGCATTGAATGCTTGATCTCGCTTGAAATTACCCAATTCTTGAATTGAATAGTGTTAAAATGACCTTACATCATGGTTTAGGAATACTTTTAGAAGGATGGTCGAGTGCACTCCCTTGGGATCCTTCTCATTAGCAATTACAAGCTATAATTTGAAATTAGGTGCTTTGCAATCTACATTCTTGAGCAACATGTCAGAACCCTTCCTAACCTTTATACTTGATGAAGCTACCATAATATTCAGTTGAAGAAGAACTCTAGATGGTAAACTTTCCCAAAAATTTATCTTTGTGAAGAATTCTTGGGAGCTTGAAGAATGCTCTCCATAGTTTTGATGTCTATATTCATAGTGAAAGAATAAACCTTCAACTTCTCCTTTTATCATAATTTCAACTTTTAGGGCCTCATTAATACTACATTCTATGGTAGGTGAAATAATCTTGGATGATGAACGTTGAACTCGACACTCATTCATCTTTCAAGAAACATGATTAAAAATTTGAACTCCATCTTGGCATAAACTTTTCATCACAAATCTTGGTTAGGTCATATGACTTGGTTAAGTCATACAACACAACCTTACTCAAATAAGGCTTAAACTTGGTAAAAATAGTTATTCCTCTATGCATCTAATATGATTATTTAGACTTAGTTTTTTTCTTGACTGGAACTAATGTGAGATCTTCTTTTGGTTTCATTGTTTCAATGATTTCATTGAATACTTATTCGAAGGTGGATATGTTACACAACTCATTGACTTGGGTGTCAACAACTTCATTATTTTGGCTTGAGCTCTCTAGAGATTTCCTCACTTGTTGTTGCTTAATTTGAGTCTTCATCTCATTAGCTTTAGTTTTATTTTCATCTTCAACTATAGCTCAGTTCATACAGTTCTTTTCTAGATGACCAACTTCTTTGCATACATAGCATCTTTTGGTAGGAGTCCCTTTGCTGAAGTAATTCCTCATACAATGTTCACCAATGTGTCTATACTCACCACATAGATAACATCTATACCACATGTTGTAATATGAACCAAATATATTTTTAGAATATTTTTTAGTAGGATTCCATTTCTTGGTTCTAGACTCTAAAGATTTATGGCCTTGCTTGTTGTAGGTAAAGAACTTACCTTCAAACCTTGCTTTTTCTTTGCATTCAGTTGCTCTATGACCAGGCTTGTTACAACTGTAACATTTACCATTAAACTTTGACTTTTCATTTCTCCAACATTTTTTTGATGAATGTACTAACTTTTCATAATGATTACATGTAGGCCTTTTCTTCTTTTGAACTCCTTGTTATGATGATTCTCCTTGTTCAATGTAGCCCAATCCTACTTTCGTTTGTCTCTCTTCTCAGATAGTTCAACCAACTGACCCATTCTTTCTTGTGATCTCATCATTCTTCAATTAGGTTCTTTTTCTTCTCTAAGATCATTTTTTATTCAATCATTTTATGTCCTTAAATTGATGACTTCTTGATTTGCACTATTCAATTGATTTATCATATCTACTTGATGTAGTGAAAGCTTGTGGATTTCATTGTCATTTTCTTCTAGTCTGGTGTTGAGTAATATTTTTTCTTCTTCTTCCAACTCTTTATCATTTTTAGCTTTTTTCTATTGTTCCCTAACTTCACATATCCTGACCGAATGAATTTCCTATTCCCCTTTTAATTTTTTGACTTCTTCTTGCAGAATAAGGTTCTTTCCAAGTAGATCTTCTATAGTTGCATCTACTTCATTTGAACTTATTTCTCTATAGATATCTTCAATTATTTCTTCTTTGTATTTATTGTCATTCATCTATACTAATAACTCTTTTCTTCTTTTAAGGGAATGAGAGAGTTGATTCTTCAGTTTCTTGATTTGTTTTATGGTCAAGTGTAGATCCAATTTGTCATTCTTAGTGGCTTTCTCTAACTTCTACACTTCCATTTCTTCTAATATTTTCTCTCAAGTTGCTAAAATTTTGATAAGAGAACTATATATCTGATACCAATTGTTGGAAATGTAATGATGACCAAGTGACTTGGGGGGGGGGGGGGGGGGGGGGTTTGTGAATTAGGAACCACCTCAAAATTCTTTCACTTATTCCAATTTTACTATATTATCTAATCTACTTGCATGAATGGAACATAAAGAAAACACCATAACACTTTGACACAATATTTCATAACCCAGAAACCCTCCAAGTAGAAGGTAAAACTAGAGTGGGGATGACATCCACAATGCTTCATTATTGTAGTAATTGTAGTAATAATGTTGGCCTATTAGGGATTACACTTGATTACTTATGGTGATCTACTCAGTTAAGAGTAAGAAGAACTATTAGGTCCACCTTGTGAAAGGATTTATACAATACAATAAAGTATGTACTTGATTAAGAGATTTTTGAAAGGACTATTAGGTCCACCCTATTAGAGGATTTGACTAATGCACCTGATAGGATGAATAAGTGGCTTGATCTTTGTTGTGCAACTTGATTTGTTGAATAAGATCCTTTAATGTAAACTAATTTATTGACTATGATAGATGAGGCTCTTCCTTTCCTGTAAACTACTTATAGCCTTCTAATTACTCTTCTCTTTCATATTCGCTTCTATATAAATGTTCTTCAATACATGCACCATTTGGATAAATGAAGTAACTTCTATTTATATCTATCCAAAATAATTGCATTAATAAGTTGGCTACACAATACTTTCAAACAATAATTTACCAAGTCAGCTCAATGCTGATACTCAGGTCTAATTGTCCACTCAAATGATATGGTGACACTTAGGAAACATAATGGAACTTGGCAACTATGGAATTCAGTTAACACTACGCACTTGGTTCACATTGATCACTTGGTGAACAAAGATGAATTGATCAACATTAGTAACTTGTTAGACACTACTTGAAGCCAAATGCTCTATTGACACTACAACTTGTTAGATACTTTCAACTTGGTAGATACTACTCACTGTTAGCTCAGTTAACATTGTTAACATAGTTTACACTAGAGCTCAGTTAACACTATTCTATCTAGTAGCTCGGGTATTATTGTCTTCCATGATGATTTAAGTGTTTTGGCACTAATTGACAATATGTCTTTCCATAGGATCAACATAAAGTTCCAAGGAAACCCTCTAGAATAGAGATATGTTTCATATATATGTACTTAACTTGTAACCTAACTTAAATTTATACCATACAATGGTGAATATGACTATCAATAAAGGCAAGACTTAAAAATTGTAGGTGAAAATATTTAATGTATAGTATGAAAAGAATAAATCCTATTGGTGAAGACATCACTAAAATTAATAAAAAAATTTATCATTATTCATGATTGGTCTAATCATGGGACCCAATTTTCATGGCGTGGGTAATACGAGAACCTTGAAAGTTCATTTTTTTTGCAAAATTCAAGGTACCTAGGGAGTGAAATTCAAAAATTGGTGAACATTTTCCACCAAAGTTATCCCTAGAATGGGTGCATTTAGGCTACACATGACCAATAGTGGAGTAGTTCATTGATTTTGTAAGACCAAATCTAGAAGGATGGCATACTTTTGCAATTTCCTTATGACTCATGTATTGAAAAATATTTTGAATGTATGGATTTTTATAATTCTTCACACAAATATTTTCTAGGTGATGGGGTTTCTAAACCTAACAATATGGATATAGAGCTTCACCAAGAGGGTATTGATGCAATATCAGATATAAATAAGAACATTATAATACACATTTTGCATCCTCATCGGTGTTATTTATCTCAAACTTTTTCACCTCATCAATCTCCCTCTACAAATACTCTATAAAAGAAGACTTTAAATAGAAGAGGTAGGAAATTAAAAGGTATGAAGACTAAACAAGATAATAGAAGCAGGTATCCAGTCTATGCTTGAGGACAAATTCAAAACTTCATAAAGAGTTATGAGGAGGGAAAAGAGTCATCTTAAAGAGAAATGAAGCTCATATCATGGAATGTTGGAGGCATTAATGAATTTGATAAAAGATGCAAAACCAAGTTATAGCTTGATTCTTCACATGTTGATATAGTCTTGTTATAATAAACTGAACTCTTATTAGAAACATATGGCAAAATAATAGCACAATGGTTAGTATGGAAATATATGCATAATAGATGTCATGGTACTTTAGGTGGAATGATAACACTATGAAATCCTAAGTCAATAGTGGGTGACCTTTTCAATCAATGGATTGGATAGAAGTTAATGAGTAATAAAAATTTTGATTCCTACTTTAGGGTGATAAATGTGTATGGCCCCTTAGCCAAAATTGAAAAAATGATGTTGTGGAAGTGCCTCACTCACCAAATATAATACATTCCAACAAAAAGTTACATTGGGGAGAAACTTTAATGCTATCAAATTGATGAAAGAGAGAAAGAGAGGCATCTTACCACTACTAAAGTTATGGACAATTTTTCTTCTTTCATTATAGATAATAATTTGCAAGATATTTATCTAGATAATGTTGTTTTTGTTAGAGTAGGGTTACCATTGCACTAAAAGACCAATCTGTTAGTGTCTCATACAACCACTCAACTTATAGTACACAAGAGGTGGTTAAGCCCTTGTCATGAATCTCGAGGGGGCCACTAATTTTTTTCAAAAAATATCCCCCTTAGTGTTACCCAAGGGTCTAAGGATCCAAACCTTTGACCAAGCTTTGATACCACTTGTTAGAGTGGGGTTTCATTACACCAAAAGACTAATCTATAAGTGCATGATACAACCACTCAACTTATAGTATACATGAGATGGTTAAGCCCTTTTCATGAATGTTGAGGGGAGGGCTAAACATTTTTCCAACAATTTTCACATGAACTATTAAATGGGAAATTTTTTACAAATCGTTGAAAGGTTGGATAGAATCATTAATAATGAATCAAATATTTAAGTACTCTCAGTATTGTCAAAAATCCTATCATTTTTTGGATCTGGTGATTTTCCCATCCAATAAGTTACATATAGAATTAGACAAGAAACACTCCCACAACATAGATTTTCTTTAAAATTTAAAAGAATTTGGTTCCAATATTTTCATTTCCTTCTTTTCATTAGATGGTGGTAGATCAATGTCCCTTTAAAGGGGATGAAGATGTTCTAATTTCAACAAGAATTGCAATATGTTAAAATGCACATTAAGGAATGGAATGCCAATGTATTTTTTAGTGGACATATAATAGATTGTCCTTAAAAGAAATAGATAAAAATTAACTCCAAAATGTAGTGAAAGGAAGATGAAATCAATACTAACAGTTGGGTCTCTTTCCTATTGAAAAAGCATAAGAAACCTCTAAATTTATCTAGGTATACATCCCCGTGTAAGATTTACAATAAATCAACTACAATGTGATTGATAATGCTTTTAACCTGAAAGCAAGAAAGGTTTACAAATAACTATTTGTAAACATGATATAGATGCGAAAAGACTAACTGGCTAAAAGGAAATAAACAATAAATGAGACAAAGTTTATTTACCAGAATGTTGCATTACATAATGAACATAGAGAGAAATAAAAATGATCCTTTCAAAACACACAAACAAAAAAAGCACAAAGTCAAAAAAAAAATTGTAAAAGTAATCATATATACCAAACTACATTTGAAGATAACCAACATAATGCAAAAATCAACATTAATCAAGAATTCCATACATAAACTCAAAGTTCTGATGCACTAATACTGCTCCTTTGAACACGGTAAAAAAAAAAAGACTTTGTTGTTTGTTACACACAAAAACCACTATCTGAAAAAAGCCTCCCTTCTCTCCTTATATTCACAGCCCTTTATTCTATTGTCACTCAAATTCTCCCCAAAAAAAATTTAGAAAAATTGGAATCATTCTTTTGTTACTTTCTACATACTATAAAGGATTTCAAAAGTATTAAACGATTGTGGCAACTGATTCTTGGGAATGAGAAACTTACTTATCTCCTTGCCCCCAGATGTTCATATCATTATAAAAAAATTTATATAACTATGTGAATACAAGACCTCTACTATATACATCTCTTAACAATTGGCATATTCTAAAGTTTTTGACACATGGCTATACTCCAATCAAAATCATTCCATAGTGTGGGAAGATAACGTGACTTGAACCTTTATCCAACCTGGACAAAACACCTAGAATCCATACTAATTCAATCAATCTCTACCTAACATGGTCTATATAGGAGCTCAACATCACCTCTAGACCTAATTCTCCTTGTTGGAGAGCTTTATGCCTCTTGCCAAGAACTCGACTTAAAGCATTTTGTGACTATGATTGCCTCTCAAGTGAAATACTTTGTTCAGCTTTCTCTATCAAATACTTTATGAGATCTCCCCAAGATGTAGATGTTTTTCTTCAAAACCATTAGAATGAATTCATACTTTAATTTCAACATGGCCCACTATTGTAGATAGTTGTATGTTGGAATGAATCATGAATTATGTGCATGCATGGTCTATGACTTCGTGGGTTTTTCTTGTAGTGTTTGATCTAATTTTGTCAATAGAGAGTGTGTGTCACTTCCTTTTGTACCTTAAAGATCTTGTGACTGCATTCATTCATATACAATTAGATATTTAGTCAAACAACTTACACATGTATATGGGTACTTAGATGTTTGTGACTCTATTGTCCTCTCCTTGGTGAGCCCAATATATGCAGCTATCTAGTCATCACTTTTAAAGCATTCTATCAAATTGTTAACAAATTGAACTATATCCATATATTCTCATCATGTGAAAATGATTTTGTAAGGAGCTGTAGGTGATGTTCTTGCCATTGACATCTATCACCTCCAAAAGCTATGTCTTGCACTCTGTGCCTTCCCATGGCATCTTATGAAAAGATTGTCTTGTGTTTTCTTTTGTCAAATGGTTCACATGCTTCCTTGGCACCTCCATAGTAACCATGGCATATTGTACTACACAAGGATGATTCTTTCAAGTTCACCATGGGGAGATTATTAGGTTATCCTTAATATTCAACATTGGATTTATTACATTGAAATTACATTATGAGTCATCTCCCTTTGAATGATAATATGGTCGATGCAAAAAAAAGGAAATTCTCATGGGCCAATCTAACCTGACAATGTTTTGGGAACTCCATTATGGATTATTTTGATTAGTTCCACTACTCTTATTTGTATCTCCATTTGGGACAAGCCTATGAATCTCATCCTTGACCATAGCTTAAAAGAATCCCTATGCATGATCTCCTAAGCATATAGAACTGCATGCTTTTTGTCAAACACTTGTGTGTCATTCTCTAGAACCCATCTAGGTCAAAGGTCTAGCCTTGACTTTCTTAGTAATTCATGAGATCAATCTCAAAATAGATGGTGACCCTCCATAAGGACTGGCATGTCTAAGAAAGTGCTTGTCAATAATTTATCAAATGTCTACTATCATTCCCCTACCAAGATTGGGGGTTCAACATTGATATTTACCCTAAATTACTAAACTATCCATTTGGCATAACCTCTTAACTAATCCTAAATTTTCATTGAATCTCCAATGGATGCAGAGATACAATAGAAGCTATGAAAGAATAATATTTGATAACTTATATGTGTTTAACATTAGGAGGACAACAAAATCACTGACTATTTTCTTACTCAGAATAACCACTCTAAATTGGATTCTCATGATATATAATCTAGGAGTAGGTATATATTGCCTTTGAATTTGTCATAGCAATGTACAACACATCTCCAAAGTCTTTCTAGACTTTGAACTACTATATTTCTAAACTGGGAATGAATTACTAAACCCAAGCCAATGAATTACACGTCTGAACCTCTCAGCTTCAATTCTATGAACTTTGAAATGTATTAAACCAAGATGAATTAGGATAAGCCATTTAACCTACATGAGAAATTGAACTTCTTTGAACCAGTTTTGAATTTAGTTCAAAGAAGTTTGAAACCTAAAACTAAAATTTTAAATACGGGGCCTATTTTGGTACCAAAAGGGGCTCTAACCATGGGACTATTTTTGACTCAGAAACAAAGAACTCCAACAATCTCTGGAAAAAGTCAAGTTCCTTATCCATTAGGTGATAGGATCACCAAGAAAAGGAAAACTAGGAGTTTTTTGCATAAGGGTAGAGGAGAGCAAGGCAAAGTCAACCAAGAAAATGCTAAACTACCTGCAAGTGTAAAACTTGTGCATTATTCAAACTAACAACACACACACCAAAATAATATTTACAAAAATATATCCAAATGTAGGAAGAGAGCCTACCATAGGAATTAGAAGTAATAAAAATTCACATGAATCCATTTCTAGCTAGGAGAAGTAGGAACCGTCCTGAGTAGTTGGTTGTTCCTTAATGGAGTATCTCCAGACCACTGCCTAATGGAAACCTCTTCAATGCCCAACCTCAAGCTAAAGGCACATATAAATATGTTGACCAAGTACTTCTTGCTAAACAAGCATATCTCATCATTGCACTCTTCATCTTGAAATGTTTTTTCTATATTGTCTTTCAAATTAAGAAAGGTCTCGAATTGAGGAGAATAATATTTAGGAAATTTCTCATTAGCCTCTTGACTATAGTCTACAATGACCTGCTTATTTCCATGATTGTATGAATCATGTTTCACATTATCAAATAGAGAGAATTCATCCATTATGGGATCAAATTTATCATAAATATTTACTTCAACTCTATGAAGAATCAGGACATCATCAAATATGTAAAACATCTGATCTTTCATTCCTCCCAATGCATCCTTAGATTTCACAATATAATCTTCAGTAGAGTCACACCCAAAAGAATGAAATTAATCACCAAACAACCTCTTATAGTGTATCTATTTTATATTCATACATGGATTTCTCAAAGAGGGATCTCTTTGCCCAAGAGATGATAAAAATCTGCATATGATGTATTTTTCTTCTTTGTAGAGGAGAGTGTCATCAATTAACTCAATTGAGTTAACCATAGGATGAGGACTAACTCCAAACTTCCCTCCTTCCATAATAATTTTATTATTTTCTAATATGAGAGAAGAGAATGGATTTTAATCACTTAATGGTGAATCATAAATCTCAAACAAAGAATTTTCTTTGATATTAGTATTTTCACAAAACTCCATTGGCAAGTTGGGCTTCCTCCGTATGACTTTATCTTCTACCTTCATACAATTTTATTCAATCTCTCTTGTTTCTACTATTTGTGGTTGAAATTGGACTACTTCCATTGGAAGTGCAAGATGATCAACTTCTTGAAAACTATCCAAATCTGTGGTGAGAAAATATATCTCTACTTCAGCAATCTTGCCACTTTTAATGAAGGTTTCATGTTGAAACTTATCATTTTCATATTCTTTTGATGATTCTATATTTTCAAAGACAATAGGAGAACCTTCTCCTTTCTCATCTTCTATACATGGTGGGAAAGATTTCAGCTCTTTACTTTCAGCCAAATCTAGATCAATAACTGAACCATACTTAGAGGGATTCTCTTGGTTTTGAAACCTTTCTTATTCTTCATTAAGAAAGGCAACATTTAACATTTCCAATGGGCTATCCACTAGTTGGAAGTTAGATTTAAGATTTCTTTCTTTCTCTTTTTTCTCACTAATATTCCCATCCTTTAAAATTGGGTCAGTAGGAGGCTGAAGTAAATCTAATTGGAATTCTTGTTCATTCATGATGAGGTGATTGACATAAACTGATGAAACTGAGATAACCAGAGCTTCTTCTTCATCAACCTTCAACTCTTTGTTTAGTTATGATACCCTTATTGATATAATTGCAACACTATGCTCTTTTCTTCTAACTCTTTCAACTTGAAGAATCTAACACAAAAGCTTCTCCATAATAGCCAAGACATGGCATCATCTTCCATGCTTGTATTATTCTTAATAGCTCAGGTAATGCTTTTCTTATAGCTATCCATGAATTCATGAAACACTTTATCCTCGATTGAATAAAGTTCCTTAAGAGTGGGATTTGGCCTTCTCATGACTTTCATATTCGGCATGGTTTTTATATAGAGTTGCCAATCTCCTGTGCATAGAGATAATCATAAAATTGAGGAAAATATTATAGACATAGATCTTTTTTTCCAGATTCCCTAGTAGAGTCACCAAAAATCTATTAGTGGATAGATTATCCTCCAAAGAAATAGATAAAAATTAACTCCAAAATGCCCAAAAAGGAAGACTAAATCAATACTAACAGTTGGGTCACTTCGCTATTGAAAAAGTGTAAGTGTCCTCTGAATTTACCTAGGTATAACTCTTTGTGTAAGATTTACAATAAATCCACTACACTATGATTGATAATTCTTTTAAGAAAGGTTTATAATGCTTTTAACATCTATAGATAAACATGACATGGATGCAAAAGGACTAATTGATTGAAAGGAAATGAATAGTGAATGACACAAAGTTCATTTACCAAAACACTACATTACATAATGAACATAGACAGAAAGATGAATGATATCTAAACACACGAACAACTAAAGCATAATGTCCAAAATAAAACTCTGACAGTAATCATATATACCAAACTACATTTGGAGATAACCAAGATAATTCAAAGATCAATATTGATCAGGAATTTAACACATAAACTCAAAGTTCTGATGCACTAAAATATTCGTTTGAACACAACAAAATAAAACAAACTTTGTTGTTTGATACACAAAAAAAGCACTATCTAAAAAAAGCCTCCCTTCTCTCCTTGTATTCACAACCCCTTATTTGGTTGTTGCTCAAAGTCTGCCCAACAAAAATTCATAAAAATTGGAACCATTCTTTTGTTATCTTCTGCATATTATAAAAGACTTCAAAACTATTAAACAATTATGGCAGCCAATTCTTGGGAACTAGAATCTTACTTATCTCCTTGCCCCCAAATGTTTATATCATTACAAACATTTTTTTATAACTATGCAAATACAAGACATCTACAATATACATATGTTGATAGTTGGCATCTTCATATTTTTTTGACATGTGGCTATACTTCAATCAAAATTATTCTATAGTGTGGAGAAGATAACATGACTTGAACCTTTATCCAACCTAGAAAAAATAGCTAGACTCCATACTAATTCAATCAATCTATACATGACATGGTCTACATAGGAACTCAACATCACTTGCAGACCCAATGCTCCTTATTGGAGAGCTTTATGCCTCTTGCCAGGATCCTAACTTAAACTATTTCGTGAGTGTGATTGCCTCTTAAGTCAAATACTTTGTTCAAATTTCTCTATCAAATACTTTGAGATCTCCCCAAGATTTATATGTTTGGCTTCAAAACCATTAGAATGTAATTCTTACTCTAATTCTAACATGGCCCACTATTGTAGATAGTCGTATGTTTGAATGAATCTATAATTGTGTGCATGCATGGTGTATGACTTTGTGGGTCTTTCTTGTAGTGTTCAATCTAATTTTTTCAATGGAGAGTGTGCATCACTTACTTTTGTACCTTCAAGATCTCGTGACCATATTCATTCATATACAATTAGATATTCAATCAAATATCTTACACATGTATGTGGGTCCTTAGATGCTTGTGCCTCTATTGTCCTCTCCTTGGTGAGCCCAATATATGCAGGTGTCTAGTTATCACTTTTAAAGAATTCTATCAAATTGTTTACAACCTAAAATATATTCATATATTCACATCGTGTGATAGTAAGGCTACGAGGAACTATAGATGATGTTCCTATCATTGACATCTGTCACCTCCAATAGCTATGCCTTGCACATTGTGCCTTCCCATGGCATCTTATCAAAAGATTATATTGTGTTTTCTTTTGTTTTCCAACATCTATCTATATTTGACTTTGGTGTCTATATTTCCACAAGCCACAACCATATTAACATTTAGTTAAATGGTTTGCATGCTTCCTTGGTTTGTCCATAGTGTTCATGGACATGTATTGTGCTATGCAAGGATGATTCTTTCAATTTCACCATAGCAAGATTATTAGGTTATCCTTGATATTCAGCATTGGAGTCATTATATTGAAATGTCTTTATGAGTCATCTCCCTTTGAAATATAATATGGTCAATGTGAAAAAAAGACAATTCTCATGGGCCGATCTAACTCAACAATGTTTTTGGAACTCCATTATGAATTCTTTTTATTAGTTCCACTACTCTTATATGTATCTCCATTTGGGATGAACCTGTGAATCTCATCCTTGACCATATCTTAAAAGAATCCCTATGCATGATCTTCAAAGCATATAGAACCGCATGCATTTTTTCAAATACTTGTGTGTCATTCTCCAAACCCTATCTAGGTCAAAGGTTAGGCCTTGACTTTCTTAGTAATTCATGAGATCAATCTAAGAATAGATGGGGGCCCTCCATCAGGACTAGCATGTATAATAAAGTTCCTATCAATTATTTATCAAATGTCTACTATCATTCCCCTACCAGGATTGGGGGTTCAAAATTGATATTTCCCTTGAATTACTGAATTATCCATTTGGACTAACCTCTTAACTAAGCCCAAATTTACATTGAATCTCCAATGCATGCAGAGATACAATAGCAACTATGAAAGAATAATCTCCAATAACTTGTATGTCTTTGATATCAGGAGGATAGAGAAATCACTTACTATCTTCTTCCTCAGAATATCCACTTTGAATTGGATTCTCATGATATATGATCTAGGAGTAGGTATAAATTTCCTTGGAATTTTTCATAGCAATGTACAACACATCTCCAAAGTCTTTTTCGACTCTAAACCACTATATTTTTGAACTAGGAATGAATCACTAAACCCAAGCCAATGAATTACATGTCTGAACCTCTAAGCTTCCATTCTACAAACTTTGAAATATATTGAACAAGATGAACCAGGATAAGCCATTGAACCTGCATGAGAAATTGAACTACTTTGAACCACTATGATCTGATTCAAACCACTTTTGAATTTAGTTCAAAGAGGTTCCAAATCTAAAATGAAATTTTAAATATAAGGTCTATATGGGTACCAACAGTATTCAAATAAATCTCCTCCCAAAAGGAGTTTGTGCAACAAGAGTTGAAACAAATTAATGAACACATACTAAAAAATGGTTTAGATTTTCCCACATTTACTAAACAAAATTAACTTGTAGGGAGAAGGGGTAGAATTATGTAGTAGAGAGAAATAATTTGGTGACAAAAATCTAGGTAGTTATGGTTAAAAGAGGGTAATAGAAAAAAACAAAAAATCTATGCATCTATGAAACAAAGAAGTGAAGCAAACACAATCTTCAACATTGAGGTTCATTATCTTTAAGTAATCTTATACCCGATGTGCATGGTATTCACAATAAGGTGGTTAATTTATTCAAAAATCTTTTGGATCCTCCATCAAGAGTTACCTTAAAAAATTCTAGAGAATAGGAGAATCTTGATTCTATTCCTCCACTCATCACACTACAAGATAATGAAACTCTACTAGCTTTGTTTACCCATCAACAAGTTCACAAGGTAGTATTTTCATTACCTCTAGATAAGGCTCTAGGTCCTAATAGATTTACTACTTTATTTTTTCAAAATCTTTGGGATGTTATCAGTTGGGATTTTCTATTAGAAATGGATGAATCACAAGGAAATTTGACTATGCTCAAAAAATTTAATACTACAAACATTGCCATTAAACCCAAAAAATGTGATCTTCAAACTTTTTCTAATTTCTAGCTTATCTCCCTTTTCAACGTCTTTTATAAAATCTTCACCAAAGCCATTTATCTGTGTCTTCGACCTATACTCTTGAGAATAATTTCTCTAGAAAAATGTGGCTTTGTTCTAGTAGAGGAAACTATGGAAGGGGCTTTGGTAGCATATAAATCATTACATTCAGTCAAAGAGAACCAAATTCCATCATTTAAAATCAAATTGATTATAATGAAAGAATATGATAGACCTAACTAATCTATTTTGATCAAAGTTCTTAAAAGATTTGGATTTATAGAAAAATGGTGTAAATGGATCTATGCTTGCATATCAAGAGCTTTGTTCTTAGTTATTATTAATGGTTTCCCTAATAAATTTTTTAGATCTTCACAAGGTGTCTGTTATGGGACTATTGTAAGGAGTATACTTACAAGTTGATTAATACCATATATCTTTCTTAACTCCCCCATGATTTTTTTCTACAAACTCCTTTATTCCCATAATACTTACAATTTATTGGAGGAATTTTTTTCTTAGGGTTTTGGTACCTAATCTTAATAAAGCTCATCATTGGTTTATTAGTTTCCCCTTTAGGAATACATTGCTAGCATCTTTTTCAACATTTGAGGTTCAAGTGGAATCTTACTTTAGTAATTAGTTACTTCCCTAAGAATTTTAGATTTTGGTTGGAGATTATTGAGTGGGAGTAGGTCCCTTTAAGGCAAGTAGTTCTGATGGACAACTTTCTCAAGATTTCAAAATTGATTACCCACTTTGGTTTTGTATTGCTAAGCACATTATCAGTGATGGGGTAATTTCAATAACAAAATAGTAGTTAATCTTTCCCTCACAACTTGCCTCAATTTTTCTTTCCAATTTCATGAACATGGTCATGTCATGGAATATCTCAGAGGAAATTATTGTCAAAATAATTAGTGTTAAAATTTGAGAGAATATTAATTTTCTTCAAATTTTAAACAAATAAAACTTGTGGAAGGGAAAGCCCTTGGTTGCAAGACTTTTTTCCTAAGAGCCATTGAAGGAAAACTAGGAATTCAAGCTAGTTTTAGATAGTATAAAATGGTATTTCTATTACAAGATATGGGACCATTCCTTAATACAATAACTATTGTGCATAGATATTTCCCTCTTGAAATGATCAAAGTCCTTAAAAGATTTGGATTTCCAGAAAAATGGTGTAAATGGATCTATGCTTGTAGATTGGGAGCTTTATTCTTAGTTATTATCAATGGTTTCCCTATTGGATTTATTAGATCTTCACAAGGTGTCCATTATGGGACTATTCTAAGGAGTATACTTAAAATATGATTAATATTATACACCTTTCTTAACTCCCCCATGAAAATTGACTACAGACTTCTTTATTCCCATAATACTTACAATTTATTGGATGAAGTTTTCTCTTAGGGTTTTGGTATCTACAATTAATAAAGCTTGTCATTGGTTTATTAGTTTCCCCTTTAAGTATACATTACTAGCATCTTTGTCAACATTTCAAGTTCAAGTGGACTCTTACTTCAGTAATTGGTTACTTCCCTGAGAATTTTAGAGTTTGGTTGGACATTGTTGAGTGGGAACACCCCTTTAAGGTAGGTAGTTATGATGGAGAACTTTCTCAAGATTTCAAAACTGGTTGCCCACATTGGTTTTGTGTTGCTAAGCACATATCGGTGGTGAGGTAATTTCTCTAACAAAATAGGAGATAATCTTTCACTCACAACTTGCCTCAATTTTTCTTTCTAATTTCATGAACATGGTCAAGTCATGGAATATTTCAGAGTAAATCATTGTCAAAATAATTAGTGTTAAAATTTGTGAGAATAATTAAATTTTATTCAAATTTTAAAGAAATACAACTTGTGGAAGGGAAATCCCTTGATTGCAAGACTTTTTTCTTTAGAGCCATTGAAGGAAAACTAGGAATTCATGGTGATCTTAGATAGTATGAAAATGGTGTTTCTATTACAAGATATGGGACCATTACTGAATACAATAACTATTGTGCATAGATTTTTTCCTCTTGAAATTCCCAGTGAAATTTATATTAAATTATTAGTTATGCTAGAACTTTTAGGGCATGTGCAGGACATGATACCCCCTACCAAGGCTAGAGAATATTTATTTTCAACCTCTTTGGTGGTTATTTTATCTATTTCTTGTCCTAATGTGCAACTCAATTTAGGTAGAACTAGACTAATGATTAGGTCCATCATTCAAAAGGATCTACTATAGGGTGAAATTGAAATGACAAGGATAAAAATTGAAAATCTACATATTATAGAAAAAATTGATTATGGGGATGTTCAACCCATGGAGGAATAAATAAGGGAATAATTTTTAATACATTTTTGGATATTGTTTTTAAGTTTTTCTCAAATTCAGATATTTAAGATGGTATATTGAGGGAAAAGACTTAGGTGCAAACTAAAATCTTAGTAGGGATGATGGTTTACCGACAAGGATGCTCTTTGTTACTAGTAAGTGGTACCTTTCTGTCACTAGGGTATTTTGAGATCTCATGCTTTATCTGATATGCGGGTCTTTTGGATTCTCACTAATACTGATATGGGGCATATTTTTGGCAATATGATACTTTTAATGTCATGCCTTATCTGATCGGTGTTTATTTGATCCACATGGGGTTCATGATGTATAGTTTTATTGATTAGGTGGGAGATCATTTCTCCAACATGGTAGATTTTTGGACAGTGATGCATAGTCTTTCTGATAAGGCGGGCACACTTTTTTATGACATGATGGAGGGACATTGATGCAATACACATATTTGTTCATATGCCTCACTCTATCAATTAGGATGCAATCAAGACAATCAATTTGGTCAATAAGGTATTTTTATTTCAGGAAGGATTGAATAAAATGCATATTATCAGTGATAGAAGGCAAAAATTACACATGTTGGATAAATGTTACTACCATCTATCAGGTAGGTCAAATATATATGCATTATCATCAATGAAAATTTTGTATTTTTGGGAGGTTTATAATTTATTCATGGTTGGTAGGATTTATGACTAGCATAATTGTAGTCCATGTTATAAGGGAATTGTTTTAGCATCCCTTTTTTGTATGATTTTTTTTGTATATGGTAACAATTGGAGGTTTTCTTTCTAGTTCTTTCCTCTAAGATCCTTTGAACTAGTTTTATATAAATTAATGAAATATTAGTGTCTTGCCACTTTCGCAAAAAAAAAAAAAAAACTTCTACAATTTTGAATCCAAGTATCAATTGAATCGTAAAAGTCAAATGCAATTATTTGGCAAAACGATGTTCCTTTGTGATGAAATTAACCATGGAAGTAGTATAAAAAAGACAACCATAAGAAGAATACTTATACACCCTAGAATCAATGTAAAGAGGACCATCAAGAGCATTAATAGTTTCAAAATTATCAAAGGTAATACTAAGGTCTAAAATACACTTAAAAGTAGGTTTAGGCTTAGGATGGACATGAGGTTTAGATTTAATCTTGATTTTAGGTTGAAGTACAAACTTGATAGTGTTAGTGGTATGGTCGTTTGCTTCTCTCAGTTGGTCGTAATAAATATTCATCACAAAGGAAGACGAAGGTTGAGCAATCGTAAGAATAGTGTGCTGAGGAAAAGGATTGGTATAGATATGAAATTTTGATATTGAAGTGCCACTAACTTGTTCCAGCTATCATGATTATTAATAGACAAGGTATTAGAATTAATCAAGTCTTTAATCTTATTTTTCAAGGTATCACAATGATATTGACTATTGGAAATATTCAGGATATGACAGGTTACTGAGAGGGGAGGGGTGAATTACTAACCTTAAAACTTTTTATTAATTTACCACACATCCATCTATACTACTGCATGCCTAAATTCTGAAACGTAAAACAATCATTACACAAGTGAACACAATATTTGGTGACCCAGAAAGCTTCCAAATAGAAAGTAAAACTAGGGTGGGGATGGTACCCACAAAACTTCAATGTTGTAGTATAAAGTTGGCCGGTTAAGGCTTACATTGACCACTTCTGGTGATCTGCCTTATTAGGAGCACAAAGGACTGCTAGGTCCACCTTTTTAGAGGATTTGAAAAAATACAATGAAGTATGCACTCTATTAGGAGATTTGTACAAAGACTATTAAGTCTACCTTGTTAGAGGATTTGAAAAATCCGATTCGCCTGTTAAGATGAAGTAGTGGATCTTCTTGCAACGGATTTCTGATAAGATCCCTTATGCACTGATCACCTCATGTGATGGATATAAATTTTTAGTTTTTGAATTGACCTTGATGTGTACCTTGAACTATTGTGAATGATCTTTCACATATACTTCACATTACCTAGCAATTCCTTCTCATTCCAAGCATCATACATTCATTCATACATGATATCTTACAATACATCTTACATATATACCTTTCAATCTTACAAATTATAAGGTTAGCCAAAATACATTATAGAGTCGGCCCAATAGTAAATAACTCAGGTTCACTAAACTGACTTGGTGACCTTCTTATACTCAGCATCTAGTGCATTACTCAGCATCATCATGAACTTGGTAGAAGTGAAGGCTCAGTCCATAGTAATCACTCGATGTAGTTCTAAACTCAGTAACCACTAGTGACTCGGTAGATGTAGTGTCACTCAATAGATACTGTACACTAAGTTTACCTTGCTTCACTCGGTAAACATTGAATCTTTCATTGCTTAGTTTGCACTAAATCTTGATGACACAAATTATCTACTCAGTAGACATTGTGAAGCATAGTAGATACTAAGAAGCTTGGTAGACATTGTTGGACTTCACATTGTCTATATTTTCTCGGTAGCCACTGTATGCTCAGTGTAAACTGTTGAACTGCTAGGTTTACAAGGTAACCACTTGATGCTCGGTAAGCATACAAAATTGAGTAAGCATTGTCACTAATGAAAAAATAATCATAATGCCAACAATCTCCCCCTTTGGCATTAGTGATAAAAACACTTATGAATCAAAACTAACATTTTAATTTACCAAAATTGATCTTTGTAAATTTTCCATATACATATCTCACATATCTCACATATCTCCCCCATACATATGGTATGCATAGCTTTTATCGATACAATGTCTTTCTTATACCTTATTCATCTCATATTCCCAATGTCAACAATCTTATCTCCCCCTGTCAACAATCTAATCTCCCCCTTTTTGACAATAATGCCAAAGAATGTATATACAATAAGTTTAAATAGAGACACCAAAATGTGAGAGAAATTTTGAGTGTACCTTGAGAATAAGAGACAATGTCTTATCCTAATTGTCTTGCAAAATCTTGTAGGTGGAGAGAGCCACTTGAACTTCTTCCGAAACTTCAATCATATGATCTGCTATTGAAAAGTTGTTGTCATGAATCAATGTTTTTGAGTAGGCAATGTGTTTTTGCATTTGATCCATGACTAAAGAATCATATTTTGAATGTTGATTAGTGTAGACTAGATTCTGGCTTCTTCTCTGAGTAACTCTGCTTGCATTTCAGACAAGAATTTCACCTTAGTGTGATGGGATGAGCTTGAACTATGGTCAAGCTACAAATTTTGAGTGCTATCCTTCACTTCAACATCTAATTTATTCAATTTTTCTTTGACTTCCTTAGCGAACTTGGTAACATCACAGAGCTTGCCAAAAATTGATGTTACATTTGTGAATGCTTGCTCAAGATTGCTCAAAATTGAAGTAAATTCAACCTATTTTATTGCAATGTGCTCAAGCACTTTATTATCAAATTTCTTTTTTTCCTTTTCAATGTGTTTCTCTTGCCCAGAGGTGTCCTCATTGAACTTATCTATAACCTCTTCTAATTGCAAAAAAATGTGTTGAGATGAATCAACATCAACACCAATAGCTTCAATAATTATGTTTTGAGAATTTTCTATTATAGTATATTCTCTATCTCTCTCTTCTATGAGTTGCTTCTGCCTTGCCTTCTGCTTTAGAAGCTAACTAACCATTCTCATCTCACTGGATGAGGCATTGTCCAAGTCTATCTTTGGAATAACAATTTTTGTATCCAAGCCTTTATCTTCATCAATTTTTTTTCTAGTAAGCAGAAGTTTTAGAGGAGTTTTTGGTTTTACTTCTATGCTTACTTCCTTGGATTTGGAATCAAGAGACAATAGTTGACATAGATGGACTGGCAGAAAATACTTGAATTGGTGTGACTAGAGTAAAGCTGAGAGAGGTACCGAATGAATCCAAAATTGGTGTGCTTCCCAAAAATGATGTACAAATAGGTAGTTTATAGACTAGAATATTCACAATTAGAGTAGACAAAATTGTAGAAAGAAATGTAGAACTTACTGTAAAAGTAACAGAGGAGGTAGACATAGCTAATTGCTTGGGTGCTAATGGAGAAGGCTACAGCTCAGTAGATGAAGTAATGGTTACTTCTATAGATGATGCTCAGAGCTGTGGGGAAGCAGGAGTAGATGATGTTTTTGATGCGGTCAATCCTGTTGAAGCTATCTCCAACCTTGATGATGTTGCAGTCTTAGGTGGAGAGTGAGGAAGGAAGAAATGACTTGTGCTGCAATCTTCATTAGATCATCTTCTTCATCCTCTTCCTCCTTGTCTTCATCTTTAGCTTCTTCCCCTTTTTCTTCATCATCAGACCTTAGTGCCTGATCATCACTAGCACTTGGAGCATTGTCATCTCCTTCATCACTACTAGTGACATCATCATCCTTGATTATCACTAGATCATTACTGGGCTTTTGCAGATGATAGATGTTCTTCCACATGTTTGTTTGATCTCTTACAACATGCTCAATATCCTTAATTAGAATCAAACATGTGTGAAATCTAATCATCATTTTACCTTTTTTGTTCTTCATTGGTGCCTTTATTTCTACCTCAGTAAGAATTGGTAGAAGATTATTCAAGGATTGCTCATATATGTCCTTGGCTATTTGGGTGGCTAACTCCCACCTTGGTTGCAATCTTACCAACAGCTCTTTGGAGATTTGAGGGGCAAGCTGGTCTGGGGAGTATTTCCATTTACCCATCTTATTAGGTACTAGTTCCTTAATCTGCATTTTCTCTACATCAGTCCTTGTTTCAAATTTCAATGCTCTGAAATTTGTGATGCTAGCTCCCTCTTCCATTTATTTCAACCTCTCTTGGAAGGTAAGTTGGGGCTTGATGAATACTACTTCTTCTTTATTCTTACCTTTGCCTCTTCTAGTGAAAATAGTTGTGGAGGCTTTGGGTGGCTTGGTAATGATTACCTTGCCCTCTTTTTTACCAGATCTACCTCTTCCTCTGATTCTTCCTCTGTATCTTCTAGTTCTTTCTCCTCTTCTTCATTCTCATCTTTTCCCTCAATAATCATTAGGAGCTTGGTAGCAGTTTTCAACTTGGCAACCTTTCTTTTACCTTTGTTGATTTCTTGGGGAAGTTTGATTTCCAATCCTATTCTAGCTTTAGCCTCATCATAGGTTCCAAAAATTGGTTGCTTGGGATCTATTGGTTCATTAACCAGTGCTTCAATAATATCCATGGTTTCATCAATGTTTACCTCATAAGGTAGAGGTTTTACCCATGCAACTCGGGGCCTGACTGCCTAAATGTATACTCTATCCCATTCTACCATAAAACATACATCATCTTTGTAATATTCAACAAGTTTAGGAGGGATTTTGAACCTATTTTTCATTATCTCCTTGAAGTCCTCAAAATAGTTGTCCATTATACTGTCAAAATTGACACCCATTTCTGCTATAAACTCATTAATTTGATAAAGAACGGGGACATCCGTTCTCCATACACCAGAACCTTTGGAGGGAAAGAATTTTTGTACATAGAAGAATAAACATGTCAACAATGATTTGAATTTACAAGGGTTATTCTTGGATGACCTGATACTGTCCATGTTTTTGTTCAGTTGCCTTAGCATTAGTTTAGACAAGTCATACTCCAAATTCTTCTTCACAACCTTAAATGCTAGGTCTATGGCCTCACATGACACACTATTCAATCAGCTTGAACTATAGATCTTGTGAGCTATCACATGAATTCCATATCTAAGTTCAATATTGGTAACTATGCTAACCTTTAAGCCTCTACCATCCCACTTGACTAGGGTTTTCTTCTGAAGTTCATCTCGACCTAGGGTTTTTGTAGATTTGGCTTTGCTAAGTATGGGAAGGCTAGTAATCTCGTGAATCATTTTCTTAGTGATCAGTATGAGTTTCTCTAGCCATAGCTAACCATTGTGAACATGGCTAAGGATGTATTTGATCCATTTTATTTGGAAGCTTCTTGGCATATGGGAGATGTGGGTCAACCCTTTTGTCTCCAGATGTTTATGTTCAGGTTTCAGAGAGCCACTAACACACATTTCTTCTAATGCGCTATCCATTTCTATGGTTACTATTTCTTGAATAGAACATTTGAAATGAGTTCAGATATCATTGATTAAAAGTACATTTGGTGGTATGTATGATTGTACACCATTAGGGTCTAGTGCCTTTGCAACTATGAGAACCAACTTGAAATTTGGTGCTTTCCATTCTGTGCCCTTGACCAACATTTTTGATCCACATTTTTCCTTGCTGGTACTTGTTCTTGCGGAAGCCATTGATGCTCAATAAGTGATGGAAATATTTGATCAAATTCATTAATTGCAAATTCACTCAAAATCGCTTTGAAGTCACTTGAATGCACTTGGAAATCTTTTAGCTCTGAGAATACGATGAAAAATGAAGTTGAATTTCACCCATTTTGATGAAAAGTTTGCCATTAATGCTAGGTACCATGTTGTCATAGTGCATGATAGATTTTCATCCACTAACCTAACTCGACATGAGTATCAACTCAGTAGATGAACAAAATTTTCTTTACTCTCAACCTTGCTTGATAAAATATTTAACTACTTTGCTTGATAGAGTCTGATACATTCAATGAAAGATAACTTTTTTGAGATCACGATATATCTGCAATACTGATTGGATCATTTACATTCCTCACATTTCTTGGAACTTCTTATGATTTCCTTGCTGAGTATAGCTCCAACACATTCTTAATAATTTAGTTTGAGGGGATGGAGTCACCCACTTCTTGAGTGACTTCACTTCCATGATTTGAGATTGTATCTTCAGTGGATTTCGAAATCCATTGCTGCCTCATTTGTTTCCTTATGTTGTCAACCCTTGCTTTCTTTTCATCTTCAATTTTGCCTATATTCATGTAGTTTTTAGCTATATGACCGAATTTAGTGCATGTATAACACCTTACAATAGTGTCCTTCTTCCTTAGGTGATGTCTTGCACAGTTTATACCAATGTGTCCATATTCTCCACAATAATGACATATGCACCGGGTATTGTAGTCCCATCCAAATATTGCCCTTACAAGTTGTTCAAATGGATTGAATGTTTTGGATCTGCATTGAGTTTCCTTGTGACTATGCTTTTTGCATTTGTGACAATTACCCTCAAATTTTGGTTTTTCCTTGCATTCATTGGCTTTGTGACCATGTTGATTGCAGCTATAGCACTTTTCATTAAATTTTCTTTTTTCATTGCTCTAGCATTCATTTGATGTGTGACCAATTTTTCCACAATGATTGCATGAGGGTTTTAAATTCCTTTTTGCACCTTGCTTGGAAGATTCACCTTGTTCTGCATTGTATCCAAGTCCTACTTTATTATTTTGCTTATGAAAATTCTGCTCATTTTGTTGTATTAGTTGATTCATGCCTTCTTGTGACTTCATCATTCTTTCATTGATTTTCTTTTTAGTATTTAGGTCACTCTTTAATTTCTCAACAATTTGCTTTTCACATCTCAGTTCTCTCAATATTCTTTCATTAATTTTCCTTTCACTATTTAGATCACATATTATTCTTTCATTTTGTGCTCTCAGAATCCTGATTTCTTCATTTTCTCTAGAGATTTGATGCATGAGGTCTTCATGCTGATTGGATTGATTATTTCTTGCCTCCAAGTCTTCATTTGCCTTGTTTCTTTGTTCCAAAACTTCACATAGCCCGATTGATTGGATTTCTTGTTCTCTTTTAAGTTTTCTTACTTCTTCCTGTAGAGAGCCATTCTTTGCTAAGAGTTCCTTGATTGCTTCATTAGCTTCATCTAAACTTCTTGATGGTAAAAGGTCTTCAATCTTTTCTTCAACATACTGATGGTCATTCATTTGTCTTGCAAGTTCCTTCCTTCTCTTCAAGGATTGAGAAAGATGCTCCTTTGCTTCTTTGAGTTGAGCCATGGCCATTTCTAGATCTAGCTTTTAATTTTCAATTGCCTTGTCAAGTTTGAATATCTCCATCTATTCTTAGATCTTTGCTCAAGCTGCTAAACTTTTATCTTGAGAACCACAAAGCTTTGATACCGATTCTTGCAAATATTCAGGATATGATAGGTTACTGAGAGGGGAGGGGTGAATCACTAACCTTAAAACTTTTTATTAATTTACCACAAATCCATCTATACTACTGCATGCATAAATTTTGAAACATAAAACAATCATTACACAAGTGAACACAATATTTGGTGATCCAGAAACCTTCCAAATAGAAAGTAAAACTAGGGTAGGGATGATACCCACAAAACTTCAATGCTGTAGTATAAAGTTGGCTAGTTAAGGCTTACATTGACCACTTCTGGTGATCTGCCTTGTTAAGAGCACAAAGGACTACTAGGTCCACCTTGTTAGAGGATTTGAAAACATACAATGAAGTATGCACTCTATTAGGAGATTTTTACAAAGACTGTTAAGTCTACCTTGTTAGAGGATTAAAAAAATCTAATTCACCTATTAAGATGAAGTAGTGGATCTTCTTCCAACTGATTTTTGATAAGATCCCTTATGCACTGATCACCTCATGTGATCGATATAACTTTTCAATTTCTAAATTGACCTTGATGTGTACCTTGAACTGTTGCTGATGATCTTTTGCATATACTTTGCATTACTTAGCAATTCCTTCTCATTCCATGCATCATACATTCATTCATACATGATATCTTACAATACATCTTACATATATGCCTTTCAATCTTAAAAAATTATAGGGTCAGCCAAAATACAAGTAAACAAATACATTACAAAGTCCACCCAATAGTAAATAACTCAGGTTCACTAAACTAACTCGGTGACCTTCTAATACTCGGTGTCCAGTGCATTACTCAGCATCGGCGTGCACTTGGTAGAAGTGAAGGCTCGGTCCATACTAATCACTTGATGTAGTTCTAAACTTGGTAACCACTAGTGACTCGGTAGATGTAGTGTCACTCGGTAGATACTATACACTGAGTTTACCTTGCTTCACTTGGTAAACACTGAATCTTTCATCACTCGATTTGGACTAAATCTTGATGACACAAATTATCTGCTCAGTAGACACTGTGAAGCATGGTAGATATTGAGAAGCTCGATAGACGCTGCTGAACTTCACGTTGTCTATATTTGCTTGGTAGCCACTATCTGCTTGGTGTAAACTACTAAACTGCTAAGTTTACAAGGTAACCACTTGATGCTTAGTAAGAATAAAAAATTGAGTAAGTGTTGTCACTAATGACAAAATAATCATAATGCCAACAATTGAAAAAAGGATTTGGAATCAAACTATGGTCTTGATAATGTAGAGGAAGTAATGTAACAAGAGGGATTTTAATAATATTATCACATAGTAAGCTTCCCATAATTATATGCAAAGACTCATAGAGAGGAATAAACTTACAATTAATTCAAAAAATAGAGGAATAAGTAGTGATACTTGTGGATGCAACAACTACTTGTTCATCTAATATATTTATGTCTTTGTTTATCTTGACATAGTTATTAGGTATCTAAACATTATTTTTGTTAGGAGCATCATCACTCTTTTCAGGTGGTATAGGAACCATTGGAGTGGTTCTCTCAAATTGACTCACTTATAATCAATAATCATGAAGTGGTTAACAAAGTTGTAAAAAAAGAGGTACATTTAGTAAGAAGAATCTTATCTCTAATTTCTTTTTGTAAATTAGCTATAAACATATGTTGAATATCAATATAAGGCACAAGATAATAAATATAAGCATGTAAATGCTTAAATATTGTAATTATATTAGTCACTTTTTCTACAAGACCTTGTTTATAGTGCATTAAGTTTGTCAAGGATACTTGAGGATCAATATTGTCGTGAAATTGTTGGATGAAAGCATTATTAAGCTTATAAAAAGAATCAATAGAATAAGGTGGCCAAGATAAATACCATTGCAAGGCCTTGTCTCAAAAGGTGCAAGCAAACAAATTGGCTAGAATCCCATGATCATGGGCATAGTAACTAAATAGGACTTAAAAACATTTAAGACAAGTCACAAGATAACCCTTACCATTATAAGTATTGAGGTGAGGAATATAATCTTGCTGATGGGAAATACTACATATAATGTATACGGAGAAAGGACTACCCATGTCACATGTAGGCACATTGAACTTGGATTGAGCTAAGGAAGCAAGTTTTTATTGCAAGGAAGAAAAAGATTGAGAAAGGCTAGTGATAGTGGAACTATTAGAGGAAATAGTTAGCAATGACATATTTAACACACGAGGAGAGTGTATGAATTAGTAGGAATAGAAGGTGATATAAGTGGAACACTAGGAACCACAATAATAGAAGGATTAGGATAAGTGTAAGAAACATGGTGGTATAAAGAACATTGTGGTATAATGAATGTGAGTTGGGCATTGAAGCTAGTGGAACACTCATACAAAGAGAGGGGATAGGAAGACTCATAATAGAAGGATTGGAAGATTAGATTGATATAACTACAATAGGAGGAACATAAGCTGAAATACTAGATATAGGAGTGGAAATAAACATGGAGGGCTCAATACTAGTGAAGGGTAGAACCATTCCTATTTCAAATACAACTTAATTCAAAGGCTTAACATGTGAATTGACAAGGTGAGTAAGAGTGCACAAGAGATTAACACCATATTTACCATTATTTATGACTTTCTTAAGAGTGTCAAAAGTAGAAATAGTGTCTCTATTATGATTATCTTGAATAATCCAATTGTGCATATTGTCAATTTTAATAGAAATCTTATGGACTTATTCAAAAAAAGATCTTAGAGCATCATCTTCATTATGACATGAATGAAAAGAGTCATTCTCTATACAAGGATCTAGATTATGGGAGACCAAAGTTTCACTAAGGTTTCTAAAGAGAGGAGATGAAGATTCTAGATCAAAGGAAGAAATTAGACTATGGATTTTTCTAATAGGAATTCTATAGGTAGGAGTAAAGGTAATGAATCTCATACACAAAGCAACAAATTCAAGATCACACAAAGAGAATCTAACTTTGAGGCATGAACTAAATCTAAAAGAAGATACAATATAGAATCTAAATGAAAGCACATACAACCATTATGAAAAGAAAAAGGATACGAGATGATTCAACCAAATAATTAAATCTAACTCCAAAATCTAATCTAGAAATACGTAAGATGTAAGGCTCACCAAAATATAGGTAAACACACAATAGAATAAAAATGGGAATCTAAAACACACAGAAAAGAAAAATATATTGCGGATGGGTTCACCAAATTATATTAATTCAAATGCAAAGTAATGGGAAAAGGTATTAATTACTCAATATTTTGGGTTGGGCTTAACCTTATACCTCAAAGGGAAGTTAACAAGATTTATCATTTTAGTTCCAGCTATAAGGCAATTAGATCTATGAAGATTGGTAAAAACCAAATGATGAAGGGGCACTAATAAAAAAAATATCTTATCATTTTAGAATAAGAGAAAGAATGCAATATCTTTGAAACCCTAATATAGCAAGAGCTATGATATTAGGACTAATGAGTAGAGAAAGTAGATGTATTGAAATCAAGAAATAAATTAAATGGTTTACCTTGAAAAGTGAGGTGGAATACTAGATTTGATTTTCTTTCATTTGTGCAACTCAAAATAGTGAACATATCTAGTTCCAAATGTGAAACAATCAGATCTCCAAATCCCAAAAATTATAGATCAATCTGGAAGGTAAATCGAAAGAGAGGTTAGGGTCACATTGCATCCTTGACCTTAAGTGTCTTATTGTGAAATCATTTCTAAACCTCTGAAGTTCTTTAAAAGGGGTATCTGAATCTATGCTCCATGTTTTCTTTTCACATTCATAACCTACAAGAAAAATTATATGTTTTGTTGATGGGCAATTTTACTTTGTCAAAGCCTAATTTAGGAATTAACCTTGAAATTAAAATGATTGAAATGTTTGAAATATAAATTAAAGGCATGAATTCACCTTAAAATAGTAGGATTTTTTATATCAAATATAATTAGCTACTTTAACAATTGAATGGATCGGAGGATGTGAATGTAGAAGTTGTCTCTTGATGAAAAGCTCCAATATCACAAATGAAGGAAGCTAGATCTTGAAACATTTGTGATATGAACATGGAAGATATGATGAATCACCCAAATGAACTCCTTGAAGCTCTTTGTAATTTTCTTGAATGCAAGATATATCCTCTCTAATAGCTTGCAAAAGGATCTCATTGAATGTACTCGAAGATAGCTTGAATGCTTTGAGTGCTTATTAATGAGAATCATAGAAATGTTAATGCTTTTTTGTAGGTTAATATTAAAAATGAGTCAAATGGATGTTTTTATGAATAATTTAAAATAAAATTTCTCTCACTAGCTAATCGAGTAAGGAACTAATGCCTCAAATATACCTTGACCCACAAACCAACAAGGTGGTCCAAAAATGGGTCCCATTCACGGACACACTATATTATCAATTACATGCTACATCTCTAACTCCAAAAAACATAAACCCCTAGGAATCGCTCAAGGTACTATAATGGGTCCCAGTTTTGGGAAATTAAGAGTAGAATCAAGAAAACCCTATTTTAGTGGAAAAAAGAGATTTTAAGTTATTGAAAAAAGGAAAGGGAGGACCAAATTAGACAGTTTCTACCTCTATCTTTGCATCATAAAATGGGAATACCAAGGAGGATCCATTAGATCCTACCCTAATTCCTTAGAGAAGGTACAAAAATAGATAGGAAGAAAGAAAAGAATGAAAATTAAATTTAAGTCGAGCATTAAATCTCACTAACTAGATGCTAAAATATAATTAAATGGAAGTTATTCCAAATAAATTTTATAAACTTCCTTCTCTTCTTTTTCTTGACTTTTTTATTGGTTCTTCTTATTTTCTTCCTCCTCCAACGGATCTACTTTTCTTAAATTTCACATCTCTTCATCTTTGTATTTTATCATGTTGCTTGTTCAAAATCTCCTCATCCTTTAGGGAATACTAATAAGACTCATCCATATTCTACAACTTGATCAAATTGGTCTCATCTTGTATTTACACTCCCATAACACTGACATGCCTTACAATTCTATGTATATCACCCTCAGTATGGCCAAATCTAATGTTTGAATTGTAGAATTGCTTAGTATACTCCTATACACTAGAGTCCTTTTTCTTTACATTTTGAAATTCCCTATACAAACTCACATTTATTTACCATCCTATCTCATGATCTAATCTTCTACTTCACTCTTCTTTGTCTCTATTTTTTCTAATATTCCCACCATAATGATGCATGTCATCTCAACTTTTTGAAAGATTACTTAACATTCTTGTCGCCAAATAAAAAAAAATTACATCTTCATCCTCCAATCAAACAATTCATTTGAATTCAACTTATCATAATAGTTTGGTAGGTTGGAATGTTTCATTGTATTAACCTTATTTAAGGATCTTAAGATATTTTCATCTTCCTGATCAAATTCAACTTCTTCCATTTCAAACACTTCTTATTCACTACTGATATGAACAACATGTCAACCTTTTCTCTAGGCCATCTCAATGACTTACAATCTAGCTATAATGTATGTTAGCAGGCCAAAAACATCTTCATCTCTCATCTCTCCACAAGCTCTAGAGTTTAATAAATGATCCATCTCTATGGAAGTCCTTTGTAATTGTAGGTCAGATCTACACTTTTCCATCGAAAAAAAAAAATTTATGACTTCATATTTTAGGAATACATGATTTCAAACACAAGAATGAAATTTCAATGTAATACCACTTGGTGTAGTTGCACATAGATAGACCTCAAAGAGATATATCCAAACATAAAAAAATATTAATGTAACAAAAGAAAAAAAAAGGATTAATAAGGAATGTGTAGAATGCAAGATCAGATTTTTACCTTATTGTAGATTCAAGAAATCACATACAATTTTCTAGAAACATAAAGGATAACATTCCAAGCATACAAGCCTTATTATGGATTGAAATGAAAACTATACTTTAGATCAAATATTTAAGAGCTATTTTTCTATAAGACTACCTAAACAATAAAAAATTGTATTGATATAGAGCCTTGGATAAAATCAAGTTGATTAGTGAAGATCATATTCACCAATGCAAAGAATATGCATCACAAGTAACATAGGTCAAGACCCAAATCATAAGGATATCCCTTAATAAGATGAGATATGAAGTGTGATCCCATAAATATATTGGCTATAAGTGTAAGAACATCAAAAATAGCACTAAGAAGCTTTATTGATCAGGAAATTTCTTTTGAGGGTTAGAAAACTCAAAATAGTCATTATAACATAAAGGACAAAAAACCATCTATGAGATCACAAATAAGTAGAAATAGATCAAGTTTAAAGCCTAGATGCAGATAAAACATGATGTTTTCAACATGTCATGAGATCAAAAATAGTTATCGAACTAACTTGACACTATGAACGTTGAAACTACTAAACATGACCAAGCAAGAACAAAAAAAAAGGAAATGTTGTTCGTTGATGTAATATTTCTATGAACACAAGATCGTACTAAATATTTTACTATTCTATGCATATGATAGATCTGGTTAATCATGGTTTGGAATTATTAAGAAAAACACAAAAGTTATGTACTTCAAGCACTACCCATTGTTGCTTCTTTTGTTTTTATATGTTAGCCAAGAAATTTTCTTGTGGAATTATGAATCTAAGGTCATATATGGAATGTGATAAGAAAATATGTAGAAAACTAGAATATGTATGGATACCCCTCTACGATATAATGTACCCTTGGTCTACGTATGTATATTTTGAAGAACACATTTTCAATCCTTTGAGTAAATTTCTTGACCATTCATGTGATCACATATACCCAAATATTAAATATACTTTGAGGCCAAAAGATTATGATGAAAAACATATAATGGGTCATAATTGGGTAGACTGGTATGATTTCAAGGATTACACAAAGGTTATGATACATGGATTTGAAGGTATCCATCATGTCCTTCCAATAAAAATACCTAATCGGAATGAAATTTTAGTAATCATTAGGAAATTAGTTGTCATAATCTATTCACCTTAGTTCATATACGAAGGAATATCTTATGCTATGATTTTAACTATTGGGAGATTTTTTTATATTGGTTAATAAGGGTTATGACCTTGCTCATCATAATCTATCAAAAAATGAATACAACATATTTTTTAGTAATAAGGATTTAATCACTAAAGCCAAATCTTCCTGAAAATTTATTTTATACAATCATCTACCATAAGTTAAGTATGAAGTCATAATAAATTAACAGGATCCTAAGGCTAAAAGAGTAGAAAAGAAACAATAACTTACTAAATTTGAGTTTTTTTTCAAGTACAAAAGATCCTTCAACTAAATAAAACTAAGATTATATACCACTTGTACTATTGTTTCATCATATATATTCAAGAAGAGATCGTAAGGGGCTAGGAAAAGATATGTTTGAGACATGACACCTCTTATGAATTTATCACCATAGCTAACCCCAAACATATGATAGGATAGTGATATATTTATTTGTGAAAAAGGATGCATACATAATTTTATTAGACCTCATAAATAAGCCCCAAGTTTATCATGTTAGAGAGGTCATAGTGGGAACACATCCAATTGATGAAACTAATGATGTAAGGAAATTGGCTTGTAATTTTGATGCAAGGAGATGGTGGGTTATTAGGGACAAAAGTATGCCTAACAACTAACCAACCTTGTAGAGTTAACACAATGGAATTAATTCACAAGAGATAATACTAGAAAGAGAGAAAAAAATCTTTATTGACTCATGAAATTTTCACCATACATTCCCAAATGGGAGGTCTTATGGGTTATGACCAATACAATGATTCAAATATACATCAAAATGCATCTAGCATGTGAGATCTATGATCTGCCTTCTAGATTCCAACTTCTCTCTAGAAACCAATAATGTTAAACTTAGACCTAGACCCATAATTTTTATTTTTCAAATTAGCCTACAAAAGTCTCTAGATCATCATATGGATAAATTTGACCAAATAATCTTCTACATGCATCCCAATGATCAATCCAATATATTAAATGATAATTAGAAAGTAAATACATGAGTCAGATCTCAAATAAGAACCAAACAAAGGACTTGGTGAAAGACAACACTAAACAACATCAAAAAAGGTCATCGAGTCACTTGGAGAATATAGAATAGGAACACTCAGTGAAAGATAAACCTAGCCCACTTAGTAAATGAAGAAAGGAACACATCCATCAAGCCAATTGTAAAGATGTCATTGAGTAGGTCTACAAGAATAACTGAGCACACATCTACCAAGAAGGATAACAAAGAAACCCTAGATGCTCATGTGTCAAACAATTGGGGTTGAAAAGAAATGATTCTTTTGAATCATGAGTGTGTCACAACCTAAGCTAAATCCAACTCAGATTGAGAAATACATGCAACATCTTCAACCGGTCTATCATTCCACTTTACCAAATACTCAAAATAGTTCTTTCATCTTGTACTCTTCCCAAATCTTTGACCCAAAATCTACTCCACCTGTTTAATCTGTTTCTTAAAATAATCACTTGGTACTATCAAATAATCATATGATTCATTATACTTGTAGAAATTAGAAATATTGAATATAGAATATATATCCATATCATCAAGTAACTCAACTTCATAGGCATTACCACTGTCAAACTTCTTCTATATTTTGCAAGGACCAAACTTCTTTATGTGCCAATGGGAAATCTAAATTTATTAAAATGAACCATCCTTAATATCCAACATCAAAGATCATATGTCTCCTTTAATTATCTATATTCTTCTTGTATTTTTTATTACTTTATTCCAACTTATATTTCACCTCCTTATGCAAAATCTTCATAAATCCAACAAATTCATCAGCTTTAGCACTTCTCTTCTATTCTCCAACAATATTCATCAAATATGAGATGCCTCTAGGCTGCATCATAGTAACAGTCTCAAAAGGTGACTTTCTAGGACTCCCATTCACGAAATTATCATATGCAAACATTAAATCCTAGTTACTCATTTTATCCTCAACCAAACATCTCAACAGATTACCCAAGTTTATATTTACAACCTCTATATGTCCATCAATTTGAGGATAAAATGTAAAACTAAATCTCAACTTGGTACCCAACTTCTTCCATAAAGTCTTCCAAAACTAACCAACAAACTTATTGTATCTATTAGATACACTAATCCTCACTAATCCATGTAATCCAACAACCTCTTTAAAGAAAAACTTAGTAATAGGCACTGCATCAAATCTATTTTTACATGGTATGAAATGTACCATCTTAGAAAATCTATCAACAATAAAAAATACAAAATCATATCCTCTTGCAATTCTCGATAAGACAAGAAAAAATTCATATTGATGTCACTCCAAGGTTTCCCATGTACTGAAATAGGTGTAAACAAGCCAATATTTTGAATTACTCCCTTTTCAACTTGACAAACTTGAAAAAATCTTAATAATATTTCAACATACTTATAAAACTATGGTCAATAATACTTCTCCTTTAAGAAAACTCAATGTCTTATCAAGACCAAAATGTCCATACAATCCACCACTATGTTTCTCCTTGATTAAATTAACTCTCATAGATCCTCTTGTTATACATAACTAAATTTCTTTGAACAACATACCTTCTTGAATAAAATAATCCTCATACTTACTTAGTGGGTCAAGTACTGGTGCTCTACACTCACTCCATGTCTCAAAAACATTAGGGTCAATTTTATACAAATCTTTCATTTCATCAAAGCCACAAACTTCAACCTTCATCTCAGTCAACAAAGATCATCTTCTTTTCAATGCATATGTAACTCATTAGATACTCCACTCTTATACTTGATGACAAATATAAAATTATGTAGATAATAAACCCCATTCATATGTCTCTAATTAAACTTATGTTGACTTCCCAAATACTGTAAAGTCTTATGATTGGTATACTAAAACAACTCCTTAAGAATCAAATAATGTCTTTGCTTCTTCAAAGCTTGAAAATATCATAGAACTCTTGATCTTATATAGAAATTTTATTTAACATCATGCAATTTCTCTAAAGAAAGCAACAGGTTTATCATCTAGACTCAAGACAACTCCAATTGCACTGCCACTTGAATCACGTTCAACTCAAAATACTTTATTGAAATCAGGTACACAGGTAATTCGGTAACTTTTTGTTTCAAAGTATCAAAACTCTTAGCATCTCCATGTGTCCACTTGAAATCCCTTTTATCTCCCCTCATTGTCTCAGTTATAGCATTACAGATAGAACTAAAATTCTAGATAAATTTTCTGTAGAAACTTACTATGCCATGAAATTATCTTACTTCACTTAGACTCTTGGTTCTAGGCCACTCAAGATTTTTTTTACCTTCTCAAAATCCATCACCAAAACATCAACTAAAATCACAACTACCAAATACACAATCATCTTTTTTATGAATAAATACTTCTTCAAGTTAATTGACAACTTCTCCTCTTTCAATGTATATAACACTTGCCTAATATGCTCAAGATGTTCTTCTTTAGTCTTATTGAGTATCAAAATATCATCCAAATAAATAACCACAAAAATTACCCAAGAATTTCTTCAAGACTATATTCATCAACCTCATAAAAGTACTTGGTGCATTAGACAAACCAAAGGGCATAACCAAGAATTCATACACGCATTCTTTTGTTTTGAAAGTAGTCTTCCACTCATTATCTTCTCTTATTCTTACTTGACAAAAGCCACTCTTCAAATATTATTTTGTCAAATATCTTGCTCCACTCAAAAAATCCATTATATCATCCATCCTAGGCATAGGAAATCTACATTTCACTATTATCTTGTGAATAGCTCTAGAATTAGTAACATTCTCCAATCTCTATTATTCTTAGGTGTCAATATAGTAGGTTAAACACATGGAGTCAAACTCTCTTTGATCAAACCTTTTTGCAATATTTCATGCACTTGTTTGTTAAGTTCTTCATTCTTGGTAGGTGCCAATATATATAGCACTTTATTTAGAGAACAGCTCCAGGAATGATGCAAGATAATCCTGGGTTGCACTATTATCCTACATGTTTTCCTAACTTCTTGTTTTGTTGAGTTACAATGCCTTGCATTGCTGAGCTCCTTGGTTGTTACCGAGTTAGTAGTGATTTCTGAGCTTCCTAGTTTATGTTGAGTTTGAAATTTTTGTCAAGTTCATAGTTGTTACTGAGTTTACAATAGTTACCAAGATTCCTAGTTGTTGTCGAGTTCATTTTGGTTTTCGAGTTTGCAGTTGCTACTAAGCTCCTTTAGTCACTGATTTTTCTTTGGTTTTCGTGTTTGTTTAGATCTTGAGTGTCAATAATTGGTTTGGGTTCTTCATTAATTGAGTTGTCTATGTCTGGTTCTAGTTTGGGTCAACCTTGCAAGTTGATTTATATTCTGTATTTAATATTTTTTGTGAGCCGACTTATGACTTATCTTAGCATTTAATATAAGAGTTTATTTTGTTGTATTTTCAATAGGCTAACTTGTGGCCATGCATGTATTTAATAAGGTTTTTGGTAGAATCCTAGAGAGGAAGTTAGGAGTAAGTAGGTAGGAAGAGTAGAAGTAAGTTGAATTGTGAAGTTTGATCTTTGTGGATCGAATATAAATTGTAATGTGGTCATAACCCAAAAGTCCTTACAACTAAGCATGTATTTGATTACTTGATGAATATATGAATGCATTTGTTCCTCTATCTCCTAAGTTTTCTATTATTTGGTGTTTATTTTCTCCTATTGTGTTTACTCTTGTAGATGGTTTGGATAGTTGGGTGTGCCTTTGGCCCTAGCTATCTCATTTCCTCCCTACGTCAAGTGGTATTAGAGTAGAGATTCATCCTTGTGGAGATTGGATCATGTAGAACCCTAAGTGAATTTGGTTATAGGGTTGTAGATCTAAAGATTTGACCTATACCTTGTAGAGGGTTACGATCTTGTAGGAACCTAATTGTAAAGATGGTTCGAGGTAGAGGAAATGTTGATAATATTGTGTTGGATACATTGAGACAAATTGCAGCCAGATTAGATGTTTTAGAGATAGCCTAGAAAAGAGGAGCACATCTTGATGATGTGAGTGATGATGCAACAACACCAAACCCTAATCCAAAAACTAAAGAAGATCAAGATGAGGCAAGGTTCTTGAGAATGTTGTCTAGGGAAAGTTCAGAGCTAGTTATAGAAGTTATTCTTTGTGATGGAAAATTGGATACCAATGTTGTCTTAGATTGGATCTCTAAAATGGAAAAGTTTTGTGACTATGAGAACACTCTTGATAATAGGATGGTAAAGGTTGCAATTACAAGGTTGAAAGGACATGCCTCACTATGGTGGGAGCATTTGTAGACTGATATGCAATGGAGAGGAAAGGAGAAGATAAGGACTTGGCAGAAGATGGTGAAGAATGTAAAGAACAATTTCCTTCCTACTGATTACCAAGTAAGTTTTTTGAGAAAGATGTAGAATTTGAGATAGAGAGATATAATTGTGAAGGAGTATACTGAGGAATTCTATAGATTGCACATCAGATCTGGACATGTGGATGATGATGTTGAGAAAATTGCTAGCTATCTAAATGGATTGAGATCTGGAATTCAAGATGAGATAATTTTTGTGAAATTGGAAAGTGTGGAAGAAGCATATCAATATACCTTGAAAGCTTAGGAGATCTTGACAAAGAAGCATGAAGAAAGAAAAAGAGGTAGAGGTGGTAGGTTCCAAAGAGGTAGAGGTATATCTTATGGCGAAGGTGGCAGATCTAACAATTCTATGCAAAATAAGGGAAAATATGAATGGAAGAATGATGATAAATGCAAGACTGAGTGGAAATGTGGTGATTCCTACCAAGGAGGTACTTGTTCTTATTGAGGAAGAGGTAATTCTTATTATAAAGGTGGTTTTCATTGTAATTGTTTTAGATATGGTAAAGAAGGGCATAGATCCTCTGAAAGTGGGCTAGGTAATAGAAATGTTGTGGTATAAGGAGACACCAAGGGATCACCAAGTGGACCTGAGGCTAGAGAAAAATTGATGATGAGAAGAACCTTATGTAATAAGGAGAGTGATGAGGAACTTGTCGTAATGAAAAGTCTATTCAAGACTAGATGTAAGATGGATGGAAAGTATTGCAAGGTGATCATTGACAATAGAAGTTCTACAAATTTGGCATTAGAAGAATTAGTTACAAAGTTATAGTTGTAGAGGTTAGAGCATCTTAAATCCTATCACGTTTCATGGATCAAAGATGAGCATAAGATATTTGTAAGTGAACAATGCATTGTGAATTTCAAAAGTGGACATTACTTTGATGAAGTTTTGTGTGATATTATGCCCATGGATTGTTGTCATATTATGTTAGGTAGACCTTGACAATATGATAGATATGTTATACATGATGGAAGATTGAATCAACATACTCTCTAGGTGAATGGGAAAAAGAAAATGTTGTTTCCTTTGATTAAAAGTCCAGATGAGGTTAAGTGTACTACTATGAGAATTTGTATGGTAATGAAAAGAAATTTGAAAAGGAAATGAACAAGAATCAAATCTATTTTTCCATAATTCCAAGGAGATCGAGTTGCACTAGTAGTAACTGAGTATCAAAAAATAGTGTTTACTGAGTGTAAGTCAATAGTGACTAAGTGACATAAGCTGGTGGTAATTGAGTGACAATAGAAATAGGTAGTATTGATGTCATGCCCAAACTACGAGGGCAAAAAAACACACAAATTTTTATTTTTATTTTTATTTTTATTTATTTATTTTTTTTTAAATTTAATGCTCTAAGTTTGAAATGATTGATTACAGTTTAAGAAAAGTTTCTCTACAACATCCTTGGTTTAAAACTTTTGTGGAGGAATACATCATCAGGATTCTGAAGCACATTGTTATTAGATTGATATCAATGTTTACATTGCTTAAACAATCATGCGAAAATTATTTTAATAACAATCTAAAGAATATTGGGTTTAGATTATTCGAATAACTTAAGCTATTAGGACACTAATTAAACAAATTATCAAAGATACGATTAATACCAACATTTCTTAAATCTCCAACTTAGCTTAATTTTTAACAAAAATTTAATCGAATATAAATTAAATCTAAATTAAATTTAATAATAATTTCATATTAAACTAATTTATCTTAAACTAACTAACCAAATCTATAGTTGATCTAATCATTCATAAATGAGTGTCTAATCTTTAATATATATACTAACTAAATTTAACATATACTATCTAGTTTAATATAAACTAATTAACTAAAACTTAAACTTTCTAACTAATCTATAATCTAAAACTAACCATACAATCTAACATACCAACTTAAAACTTTAATAAAAATTAAACTAATTATATTAACAAATTAAAATTTCATGAAAACTAACAAATATAGATATTTGAATATTATATACTCATCAATTCATATCTAAAACTAAATACTAATAATAAACTAATTCCTTACACTAAATTAAAATAATTTTAAACTAAGATTAAATAAATAATTAAATAACTTATACTAACTTAAATAATTTAAAAGTAATAAAAAATCAACATAGAAACTACCTATTTAAACATATTCTAACTTATTTAAAACTATGCAAATCTAAACTAACACAAACTAAATTAAACATAAAATAAAACACAATTAATAATGCAAGTTATATTAACACATAACTAACACTTATTACAACCTAACACTAACCTATACCAACAACAACTTATGACTAAAACAATTAACAACTAACAATACAAAATAAACTAACTAAAACAACACAACCTAACACCTATCTTTCCCCACCCCTAAACTACCCCTCTATGCCCACTTGCACCTAGGCAAGGACTAGCGCACTGCCCAAGCGTTGACTGGGCACACCATGAGCCAGCGCGCCTACCAAAACAAATAGGCGGATCCCCAAGGTGGCGACCTAGGGTGAAGGGCATATCAAAACAAATTAAACCAAGTTTGAATTTGCCATCCCATCCAAAACAATGAGGTGAACGCTCCAAGGAAAAGATGGAGATAGGATGATGGGATGGGGGACAGACCTGATGTCACCCTCCCATTAGTAATTACTAACAAAACAAAACTTTTTACCATTCATTCTCCACTACATGCGTTCAATGTGGATAGCAAGTGGAAGAAAACAAGATTAAATTACTTGCAAATTTTGTTTTTTAAACACAAAACTTTAATGCCTTCCCTCCAAGTTGAGCGCCCAATCAGGAGGAAGATGGGGATGGGACATGTTGACATCATCATATGTGATGATAGTTTGACTTGCCCCAAATATTCATTGATAAAGTTTTATAGGTGAGGGTTAGGATATTTGGTTATAAAATTATATTATCCACTTTTTTCTAATATCGTTATCTATTTAATCTTAATTTTCAAGATTTTTTTTTACAATTGATTTACAAGAGAATTTTGAAGAGAATATTCTCTATTTCAAAGGGTATTTAATTTCTTCTCCCATACAAAAGGCAGAGAGTTTTCACTCTCTTGAAAGATTCTTTTTGCCTTAATTTTTGTCTAAGTTTTTTTTTTTTTTTGAAGTTGATTGATTTACTAAGAGGGGTTATATATATATATATATATATATATATAGATATATATATGTATTTCAATAAATCTAATAGGACCCAATTCAAATTTAATATGCCAAGGATTTGAAAGAACCATTTTAACTATAATGCAAGAATTTATTTAACCCCATTAATCACAAAAACTAATCTTTTGTTCATAATAGAATTTTTGTTTCCATCATACAAGAAGACTTGAAATTTTGCCAAATTAAATCAACCTCATTATTTCCATCTTATTTTGATGTGCATCCATCCAAATTAAAATTTACGATTAAATCACATGACAAGCAATTATACTCAAACACCAATTTTATTGGCAAACTTGATTCAAGGCTCAGCCGAGAAAGAATCAGGAAGAAAACTCGGCTTCGTTGCCAATCCAACAAAGTTTGAAAATACAATGACATAGGATTTCAATCCTGAATTACATCACTTAAATTAAATTTCCTTCATGGCCCTCATCAAGGGTTCTGTATCCAATTCTGCAACACATTACTAGAACCATGGAGGAAACAAATATCTGATCGGGTGACAATCAAGCATAACCAAGAGAAAATCAAATATGCATAATCATACATGGTTTACACAATAGGATCCACAATGAATCAAAACTAGGGAAAGGTGGATTCTTCCAACCAGGAGAAGTCAAGAACAACACCAACAGATGCCCAATCGGGGCTATATACCAAGAACTTCCATTCTTCTATTTCAACATACCAGAATCATACAAGGTTTGTGTTGATAGGTAGGGGCCCATAACACCCTACCCTTTCTCCCTCTTCTCATCCTGAGAAGAGACTCTACACTAGATGGAGTCCGACTAAATAGACCTTTCCCAAAATTGGTCACTTCTGCCCTCTCCAACGGTGAGTAATACCAAAACACCCATGCAAGAAAAATCTCAAATTGCAAACATAAACATGAAAGGAAATCAACCAAAAATAACATGGTTTCCAAAGCTTCCCAACATACCCAAAAACATACAAACATTGAAACAACAACAAGGTAGCATAAGCACGAAACAAGAATGAAATCTGAACAAGGGAGGTGAGAATTCCAACCTTCACAAAGAGGTAATGAAAATGAACAAGTTTGAGTAGAGTTTCCTTCTCCTTCCTTCAATCCTCAAGAACTCTTCTCTAAAATGTAGAGATTGGGTAACAACCAACTAGTCCAAGGAAGGCCTCTAAATAAGCCTCCAACTCAACCACCCAAAAGGAGCAATAACTATTTCCACCCACTAGCAACTCTAGAAACTCCTAACTCAACCTACACTATGGTTAAACCCTAAGTGGGGATGAGGTGGGGTAACTCAATATAACCATGATCAATTTTCACACAAAGGCAAAAAGGGACTTTTTGAGTGACCTCAAAAGTCAGAAAAAGGGGCTTAGGGGTTGGAAAAGACCCTTAACCCACACCCATACCCTTTGGTTAGAATAATAACATGTTTAAAAGCCTTAGGAAAGAGGTTTAGAGCCACACAAAGGCTAAGAAATAATAAGGACCAACTAAGAACTCTTAACAAAAAAGATTAAGCACTAATCTGGATTAAGGGCGACTAAACTCAATTAAAAACCCAAGTAGCAAACTGACATTAACGTAACCCGACTTAGGTCCAAAGGTTACACAACTAACCCTAACCAGCATACTGAAGAACATAACCAAATTATGAGTGTCAAGCGACATTAATAGAACATAATCATGAGACATTCACATTTACTGAACACGAAAAGATACATTCATACATCTCACAATAAAATACGTGAATTATGAACAACAAGGTTTCCAAAAATAGCACATAGAGATTAGTTATGTTCCTCCGTTGGTTTCCTCGACTAAAATATCTGCACGCTCATTGCACACATTAGTAGTCTTGAAAATCACATGTACATATATACATATTAGAAATTCACATAAATTGAAACATACATAAATTAGGGTTCCTTTCATCCTACTTAATTCTTAACCATTATAAAAAAAATCTCTTAAATCAAGGTATCAATCATACATTTACCGATTGCATCCACATACATATACATAAAACATTAAATGACAAACATCAATATATCTAAAAGTAACATCACATAACATGAAATAATATAATATGTTCTAAGTATCAGATAATGTCTCGACATCTCGAGTCATGAGTGACAAAAAGATAAAGTAACAACTAAGGCTACAAAGCGTCGGGGCGAGGCCTCACAATTGACTGAGTACCAATAGAAATTACTGAATTGATGAATGAGTATAAATATATTATTGCAAAAGATATACCTAATGGTTTACCTCTAATGAGAAGTATAAGTCATTGTATGGATCTGATTCCTGGAGCTATCTTTACAAATAAAACATCATATAGATTAGCACCTGCTAAGAATGAAGAACTTAATAGACAAATGCATGAGTTATTATAGAAAGGTTTGACTAGAGAAAGTTTGAGTACATGCATTGTACCTACCATATTAGCACCTAAGAAGAATGGAGAATGGAGAATGTGTACTAAAATGAAAGTTTGAGTCCACTCAAATGAAAATTAGCCTTAACACATTTTAGCATATTTAATTCTCTATAGGATTGAATATTTAATCTAATAATTTCAACAAAAATATTAATTTAATATAGGTAGTGATGATAGAATCTAGAATATTCATTCCTCTAATAAATCCCCTTTTATTTTCAGAGAATTTTATACACTACCAACTTAATCTTATTAATCATATTTTTGTAGAGAAGATTTTTTAGAGAGTATTACATAGGCTAATAATTGTAAAATATGTCATTTTTTACTATTCATCACCTAAAGTCCCAAAAATTCTAAAAGAAAATTTTAGAAAAACATTAGGACCAAGTCCTTTATAAGCTCCAAAAGAGAACATTGCATATTTGACTACCTAAAATCAAACATGATCTGTTAGTGTTTAATTAGATTGATGCTTCAAAATCTATGGGATTGGTGAAAGAGCACCAAGGCCTTCAACTAGGATCAAGGGGTTAGGGAGATAGAGTACAAGGACGTATGGATTTCATCGGATCAAATGGAGTCTATTAGAACCAATAATGGCCTTTGGAGGAAAATATACAAATTTAAAGAATAATGGTCCTAGGGGTCATAGGACTAATTGCTAATGTAAGCGGGTTCAAAAGTACCTAGAGGATCTAAAATAGTTTGAGAGGGCTTATCATAATGATTTAAAGTCATTTATTAATTTTTTATTGGTTAGAATTCCCAAAGAGTTGATAGATAATAAGTTACAATTCAAAAATCTGAATTGTAACAGTTACCTAGATTTAGGAGGGAATGTCTATTTAATTTTATTATGCATTTTTTTTTTACTTCTAACCTTTTGGATTCAGTTTGGGAAGTTGAAATGAATTTTTAAATTCCTTTTATGGATGGAGAAGCAAGAATACTAAATATATACATGAGTGTACGGCTGAAAATGGAGATTTTTACAATAAAATCAAAGGTTTTCTTATGATTTTGGGTTGTTATTGATTGAATATCACATTTGGGTGGTTGGATATTATTAATAGTCATATTTTATGTCTCTACATAAGTTTTTGATTAGTTAATACATTAAAATCTGATATATACTGACTAGAGCATGAAAATCAAGGTCTTAGTTAACTGGTTTTAGTAGAACTTTGGATTTTGGAGTTCATTTCTTTAATGGATTTATGATTCTCAAGGAATGGGATACTAATAACATTTGTATTAATGTAATAACACATTTCATGCAAGAAAACTAAGATTTCATGGACTTAATATCAAACAAAGAAGGAGGTCATAGAGGTAGAATATTTGGAGGAGGAAGAGGCACAAGTGTATTTACAGGTAGGTGTTTGCATTGTAATGAAGTAGGGAACCAATCTTTTTGATGTTCTGAATGGAAAGAAATAGATAAGGGAAGATATAGGAGAGTTAATTTCAGACAAGAAGATGAAAATAAAGAAATACCAAAGGTACTTACAACACACCCTCAAATTGATGGTGAATTCCTTATGATAAGGCAAGGAGAAAGGCTTCATCAAGAGCCAAAGGTAACCATTTTGAAGACCAATTTCTTAAGCTATGGTAAATTATGAAAATTTATTATGGATTCAAGAGAACATCACAAAGTGGAGATTATTACAATAAAATCAAAGGTTTTCTCATAAGTTTGGGTTGTTATTGATTGTTATTGATTGAATATCACATTTGGGTGGTTGGAGAATATTAATACAATCATATTGTAAGTTTCTACATTTTATTGTTGATCTGTTAATACATTAAAATCTTATATATACTGACTGGTGCAAGGAAATAAAGCTTTTAGTTAATTGGTTTTGGTAGAAGTTTGAATTTTAGAGTACATTTTTTGAATGGATTTCTAATTATCAAGGAATGTTCCACAAATTACATTTACATTAATATACTAACACATTTCATGAAACTAAGATGTGTAGGGTACCTTGGGAGTTTTGTGGAGTAAAGTGAAGGAAACTTGAGGCTAGCCTATAGAAACAAGAGTTATGGCTGAATTTTTTTATATTTTAACGATTGGAGAAATTATAGGACATCAAGAATGTGTTGTAGGATAAACCAATTGATCCCAAAAGTGATTGGGGAAAGTTGAAACTCTCATTTTTGGGCCTATTTGAGGAGGGTTTTGGGGTTTCCATAGAAAATAAAGTCATATACTAAAAGTTACTATAGAATCCTTTAATTGGGACTGAAATACAATACTATCAAAATTTTGGTAGATTGGGGTTAAGTATTTCTAGTAATTTCTTTGTAAAGTGGTAGTTTTTAAGCTTAAAAAGGGGAATATATTGCTACCTGGAAAGGAAATGATCCAAAAAAACCCGATTCATTTTTTTAATATTTTTAAAGAAGCAAAATGGTGTCTAAAAATATTATTTATTTTTTAGTTTTTTTTAAAAGTTGTCAAAAAATGGGAAAAAATAGTCTTGGCTGTCCTAATTTGAGCAAAACTAGGCCTACAACGAGCAATTTGAGGTTTAAGGGTAAAACCCTTACCTATAATCTTGAAACTTGTTGAAACAATTAAAATTAGGAAAAGACAAGTCATTCAAGCCATTTGTGGCATTGGGTAAGTGATAATTTGATTTTTGACCTCTTGGAACCATTTAGGTGCCATTAGGCCTATTGGACAAAGCTTGTATTTCCCTTATAAATCCATAGAAGTTTGGCTACCCAACAAAATCCTCTACATTAGGAATGATAACCACCACCCCAAATCAGACTCTAAATCTAGAAGTGGGACTTATTTTGTAATAAGACAAGAAAGAAACAACAATATAATAGTGTCACCCTTGTCCTTACTTCTAAGTCTTCTAGTTCATCCCATAATAGTTCTTTTGTCCATCTTACTAGCATCAAAAATTAATTCCCCAAAAAAATCATCATCCCTATGATGACCAAATTTTATGTACTTGATTTTTATTTAAGGTGAAGTGGTAGAGCCTTTGATCAAGGCTTGAAGAGCCTCTACCTATACATTTAATTTCATTAGACCTTTAGATGAATTTTCCACGGTGGTCTTACTAACGTCAACCACTTCCATGAATTTATCTAGAATATTGTTTAAGGTGTATTTCAATTTGTTAAAACATTTCTCATGGTTTAGCTTGAGATCATTGATACCCTAAAACAGAGTTAGAGAGCATGCCATGGTATTATCCAATTCGGGCTAGTTCTAGAGCTTTTATCCTTTAAACCATTGATTTTCAGCACTATGCATTAAGGAGCATTGTGGCTTTCCATCCAGTTTTTAATAAACCTACCAATGTTTAGGATTTCTAGAATAAAAGGTCACTTCTCAATATGGGTTTATATCCCCATCTCAAGAAGCATCTTAACATGGATACCCATGGCCACTTCATTTTTAATGCAATTTGGATAATGAATAAGGCATATGGGGGCCTCCCCAAATGTTTTCTTGAATTTTTCAAGTGCGAGGAACACTTATCCTTTATGGAAAGGGACTCAAAGGGCCTTTATAATCCTTAGATTTTCCTAAACTCAAAATTATAAGCTCTAATTTTATGATGCACTGGATAATGTGTGATGGGGCCAAACAAGTTCATAGTTCAATATTTACAAGGGGAATGGACAGTTCCCCAAACCCACAAAACAACATCTAAGCTTTCTACAACTCCAACACCCTCCAAAAGGCTATGGTGGATGTATTTCACCAATATAAGATATATTCAAAAGGTTTTGACTAGTTTTAAACCCTTAACCCACTCCTAGCATTCAAATTCTTCAAAATTGCCTAGTAGGCCTAATTGCCCCTATTAGGTCTCCAGTGAGTTAGAACTCCAATTTTCTCTCAAACTTTCCAAAGAACTCAAAAAACTAAATATGTTTTTAGACACCCATTTCAATTTTCTCCAACATTCTTTAACCTTGAGGTAGGTTTCATTCGAACAACACACTGACCCTGTTGCAAATGCATCCATTTTAGGCCTAAAACAGTGTCATTTTACAAAGCAAGTATGAAACCCCCAAATTAACCTTCCACTAGCCCCTAAAACTTGATCTTCCTCAATGTGTGGTCTCCCAAGACAATTTAAATCAACTAAAGGTTGATTCACAATGTATATGACTTTTCTATACATATTCCATCAAAAAATTGTACCCTCCAATGAATATATCTCTTGTTGCTACTCCAAACCCATGTATTTCATGCACCTATAGCCACATAAACTCCATTATAGGCCACCAAAATTGAAAAATCCTATTTGAACATGGTTAGGATTTTTATTTACATAGAAATATATGTTCATTCCATGTGAATCAGAGTCCTACATCCATGGAATGACCAAATGCTTCCTAGGTACCCAAAACCTTGCAAAAATTGATGAAAACTTGCTTGCAATCAACACTTTTGTGAAATGAAACTCTTATTTATCTTAATGCACTAGTAACAGATCAAATACCATGCCAATAGGTTTAGAATATAATTACAACACTAAGGAACCAATCCAATCAAGATATCAAACACAAAATTTCCAAAATGGGAGTTTTATTGCATTCTTATTGCCAAAACCGTACATTTTTTGGTAAATCCTACCAATGCTCCTTTATATCAATACTATGCCTTTACCAGGCTATACAAGATTTACTAAAACTTCCCCAACCAAATTCCATTGGTTGGAATACATTAAAAATGCTAAAACATTCAAAACCTTGTTTTCCCTCCTAACTAGCATATGACTATTAGGATTCAAGTTTTGAATTTTTAAACTTTATTTAATTTCATTATCTCCTAACTTATTAATTCCTACCACTTAGGAATTGTTCTAGGACCCCTCTAAGACCTATTTTACTCTTCTGATCAATTTAGATCCCTTTTTGGCACTATTGGCCACTCGTACAACATTTTTGCATCTAAATCCTTTATTAGGACTTTTAGGATTTTTGACATTTATAAAAAATTGGTCATTACAAATTTCCATTATAGGCTTCAATACACTCCAATCCACCTTCAAGGATGCAATTGATCCTTTTTCTTTGCTTGCAACCAAGTTGTACCTAGATGTTTTCCTAGGTGCTCCTACATATACACCCCACCTTGAAAAAGACTCTTGCCCCAAGAGTGAAGGGGAGTTGTCTTCAAGCCACCTATTCTCCTAGGTGGATGTCTACAACCCTTTTCCTATAGTCCTCCACTTGCTCCATGTGTACCTGCATACAAAATTTTGGAACAAACAAATTCATTACAAATATCAGATTTAGGACATCTATCCCTTCCACTCTCAATCTACAAGGCCTCTCTCATTTTTGGATCCCAAAGACCCTTATTTATGCCCTTCATGGGCATTACACCATTATCTTTTTTGAGTGTCACCAAAGGACACCAAAGAGAACCAACCAATATTACCTTTTCACACACCATCTGCTGCAAATTAGAATCTTTATGATCAGCAACAAAGATTTTCATCACCACCAAGGAAGTCTTGTGTTTAAGATCTACACCACCTGTTATTTGATCTTCTAAGGTAATATACCTCTTCTCACCAACACATACAATCCTCTCACCACCACCATTATCACTTAGTAAAGGGTTAAGGAAAAATTTCTAACCATCCTTATGCATAATGTACACATTCGCCAAACCATAGTGTATAGTGTCCCTAGAGGCTTGCAATGGCCTTATAAGAATAATATGACAACATGTCATAGGAATCACATCACAAAGAATCCTATCAACATATGATCCAACTGAAAATTAAATAAATGATTGCTTTCTAACAACAATGTTTTGCTCATCACTCACCCATGAAGCCTGATATGGTCTCTCAAAGGGAAACTTTTGCAAATTCATTTTGTTTACCATCTCCTAAGAACCCAAACTGTCAAATGATATAGAATCAATGATCAGTTTACAAACCTTACCGTGACTTGCACAATTTTTTGTAAAGATGGATATTGGAGCCTTCCTTTATTGTTGCATTCTTTTCACCACCAAGGACTCTCCTTCTATGTATGGTCCAATGTCTATAGCTTTCCCTTTACCTTCCCATTCTTCTTCCCCACATTGTGCCAAGTGGACTCTCTTCTCTATCTTCTTGTAGTCAGCCTCCTTCTCAAGAAACCTAAAGGATTGATGCCCAATGCCTCCACAATTAAATCATTTACCAGTGAATGCACCACTACCTCTACCATAACTAGATTTTCCACTTCCTCTTTATTTTTTATCAGCATTCTTGCTTATTTCCTCATGAGATTGTTCCTTATCATTAGTAGATTTACCTCCTCTACCTTTGTTTTCATTTCCTCTACCACTATTATTCTTCTCTTTTATCTTCAACTTCTCCTCAACCTTTATGGCCAACTTCTAACATTCCTCAATAGATCTAGTGCTTGTAAGACTTAATTAATCTTGGATGTTGAATCTAAGTACCCCCAAGTATCTTGCCATTTTTTCTTCTGCATCCTCTTCATGACCCACTCTGATATCCAACTTATGGAATTCTTTAGTGTAACCTTGTACATCCAAGTCTATTTCCATAAGACTTTACATCTTCTTGTACATTTGTACCTTGTACTCACTAGGTAAAAAAAATTCTTTCAACTTTTCTATCATAGTATACCAAGAAGTAATCTTGGGTCTACTATTCTTCCACCTCTCTGCCTGTACACAATCTCACCAAAGTAAGGCATGTCCTCTCAGTCTAGACTTTGCAATCCTTATCTTCCATCAATCCTCAAAGTCCTCACACTCAAAGTATTTCTCTATGTCACTAAACCAATCAATGAGTTCTTCATTATCCATCTTACCTACATATAAAGGTAAGTTTGATCTTCCTTTTGCATCTCCACTCATTATGGCTTTAACAAACTTAGCCATCCTCTCCTCCTCAAAATCTAACTCTATCTCTTTTCTCAAAGGGATATCTTCTTCTCCCTTCTCTTCAAATTCATCTCCATCATCATCTAATCTACTCTTTCCTTTCTTTTCCAAGATAGTTAGTCTACCAATAAAGGATTTCATCTCCTTTTCTATCTCAAGAATTTCCCTTCTCTCCTATTCAATGACTGCTCTTATCCTTTTATTTTCAGCCATCTAATCCTTCAAAAGCTTGGAAATTTCAACAGTAGTGACCCTCTAAGGGATCCCCTCATCTTCTCCTTCTGACATTTCCACAAGTATTAAGACCAACTAGGAATGATCAAAAGGAAAAGGACACTCTAAGGCCTCAACAAAGATCAAATACGCTGATGGCCCCAATAGCTCTCTCTTTCTTTCAACCTAGGATACTAATTGATGTAGTGGATAGTGTATGATGGTGCCAAACAATTTCACAGTTCAATATTTGCAAGGGAAATACAAGGTTCCCCAAACCCACAAAATAACAACTAATCTTTCTAAAACTCTAACACCCTCCCATAGGCTATGGTGGATCTATTTCACTAATCTAAGATATATTCAAGAGATTTTGACTAGTTTTAAACCCTCAACCCACTTCGAGCACTCAAACTCTTCAAAATTGCCTAGTAATCCTAATTGCCCCTATTAGGTCTCCAATGAGTAAGAACTCCAATTTTCTCTCAAACTTTCCAAAGCACTCCAAAAGCTAAATATGTTTTTAGACACCCATTTCAATTTCTCCAACATACTTCAACCTTGAGGTAGATTTCTTTGGACCAACACCTTGACCCTACTACAATGCACCCTTTTTAGGCCTAAAATAGGGACATTTTACAAAGAAACAATATTCTCTATTTGTCCCCAAACTTCAAGACCTTTAAGATTCCTCTAATATCTCTCCAGTAAAAGGATTATCCAATAAATTTGATGTTCTAGCCTTTGCAAGTAAGAAACCCCCAAATTAACCTTCCTCTAGCCCCTAAATCTAGGGCTTCCCCAATGTGTGGTCTCCCAAGCCAATTTAAATAAAATAAAAGTTGATTCACCATATATAGGACTTTTATATACATGTTCCATAACAAAATAATACCCTCCAATGGATAGATCTCCTGCTACTGCTCCAAACCCATGCATTTTATGCACCTACAACCACATAAACTCCATTAGAGGGCACCAAAATTGAAAATTCCTATTAAAACATGGTTAGGATGTTTATTTACATAAAAATATAGGTTTATTCTATGGTAATTAGACTACTACATCCATTGAACGACCAAATGCTTCCTAGGTACCCAATACCTTGTAAAAAATGATGAAAACTTGCTTGCAATCAGCACTTTTGTGAAATGAAACTTCTATTTTTCTTAATGCAAAAAATATGGATCAAAAACCATGACAATAGGTTTATAATATCATTATAGCACTGAGGAACCAATCCAATCAAGAGATCAAACACAAAATGTCCAAAAATGGAGTTTTATTGCATTCTTATTGACGAAACTATACATTTATTGGTAAATCCATACCAATGCTCCTTTGTATTGATTCTATGCCATGAAAAGGTTATATAAGACATACTACAACTTCCCCAAAAATATTACATCAGTTGGAATCCATTTCAAATGCTAAAACATTCAAAAACTTGCTTTCCCTCCTAACTAGGATATGACAGTTAGGATTCAAGTTTTGAATTTTTAAACTTTATTCAATTACTCTATATCCTAACTTATTACTTCCTAAAACTTAGGAATTGTTATAAGACCCCTCTAGGACCTCTTTTACTCTTCTAATCAATCTAGATCCCTTGTTGGCACTATTGGCCACCCTTACATCATTTTTGCACCTAAATCCTTTGTTAGGACTTTTGGGATTTTTGACATTTTTAAAAAATTGGCCATTACAAAGTGCCATTATAGGCTTCAATACATTCCAATCCACCACCAAGGATGTCATTGATCCTTTGTCTTTTCTTGCAACCAAGGTGTACCTAGATGTTTTCCTAGGTGCTCCTACACCATTTTACCTTTACTTTTTGTTGTTTCCTTTGAGAATAATATATTATTTCTTGTATTGGTTTCCATTGAATGAAACCTTTTGCCATTTATATGTTATGATTTTTAGGAGAGATACACCTCTTCACCATGTCTTCCCTTTAGCACAATAAAAACCTTTCAAGGAAACAACCTATCACAATCACAACCATTTGAAATAAATAAAAAACCTTCACCATTTCTCCTATGTGTATTTAGAACCTTTCTAACACAGTCACAACCTTGCATCATTGTTTCCCTCTTAAAGAGCCAGAGCCTTTCATAAATTTATCATTTTGAAAGAGTCTCTTTTCTATTCTTTTTCCCTTTTCTTTTCCATTACTTATTTATTGAATCACACCTTACCTTATCTCTCCCTGCCTCTTTTCCCTTTCAGATGAATTTTTAATATCTTTTCATCTCATGATTGAGAGAGTCATAATGTCTCATTCATACCTTTTTATGCCTCATTATCTTAACTAATTCTTAATTATGGAAAATTTAAATTTTATTCTTTTGTATGTTTAATTTTAATTTTAGCATTTTATGATCTTAAATTTTAAGTTACTATTATTTTTTCATTGAATCCTATTTTAAAAGATGACATTGAAAAAATAATAATTAAAAGACATGTGTAATGTTTTCCCCTATTGACCAGGTGAACACTTTTGGATGCCCAACTACTACTCCCACTTCTTTGATATCTTTGACTATTTATCTTGTAGGACTTCTATTGAAGACCTCGACTATGACTCTAATTTTTGAAGCCTCTATTAATGAGATCCCTTGTTCTTGTTAATTCCCTAAAGCTATCCTATATTCTTTCTATTTGTCTTCCAACTCTCTCAACTTCCTCCCACAACTATGCACTTGTTCATAAGTCCTTCAAATTGACAAAGCCTACCTTACATCATTATAAGACAACATAGGAACCTTGAAAGTGTTTGGAAGCCTTGAAAAGGCCTAGGAGCTCTTATAGGATCTGTAATTGCAACTTGGTATGACTTGTACTAAAATTTTGATGTTTAATAAGTCTTCGATGTATATTTTCTTGTTAGTGGCTATTCTATTTTTTTTCACCATTATTGTCACACCTATAAAGATGCATCCTACAAGTAACTAATCTACCTTCTCACTAAAAATATCATATTTGCATCTTTCTTCTATTAAGGATTCCTTTGAATCTACTATCCTATTAACCTTTTAAGATAACCATATCCTTACCTTTGATTGTTCTTTCTATCAACTTTAACCCTCTTAACATTTCTATTATTCCCAAGATGCCATACTATAGTATCTTCTCTATATCTCTTTCAGTTTGTCGAGGAGATATCTTTTATTTCTCAAGATCCCAATCATCCTATCTATATGCTTCTCAATGTAGCCCTAGATCTATCATGGGTTTGTTACCTAAATTTTCACTTTTGGTTAACATTTCAAGTAGAGCCATAGTTATGCCAATCAAAGATGTATTTTTTCTGTTTTTTCCCAATACAAGAGTTTTGATAACATATAAACCAAAGAGCTGAAACATTGCATTTAAAAGAAGAAGAGTGTCACAAAAAGCTAATTCTTACAAGTTTTTCTGAAAGAGTATTTCTTTATTGATCAAAATGTTCAAATGTTTCACACAAGTTGTGAAACTAGCTAAAGAGAAAATCAAAAGTTTAATTTTAAAACATGATGACATGTGAAAAGAAGAAAATGTTATGAGAATCATAGGGGCTAGTCATTACCTAAATGACTAGCAATATTGTTGTTTGTTTTGACCACACATGCTCTAGATGCCCAGTTCCTCTTGTCCTCCCACATTCCAATGACAAATCCTAAATTCACATGAAAAGATGGAGTTAGATCCAACGAATCTAAGCAATAACCAGCCTACCTCATCATTATACCCCACACATTCATCCATATTTTCAAGTTAAAATCCTGATTTTCTCTCTTAATAATTTTTCCATGTGCAATAACAAGTATCTATGATTATCAAGTGGATGAAAATGTGGCTCCCACAAGGGTTTGAGCTCAACTTGCTAATAAGAGATAAAGATCTTAATTTTATGTTTTATTGAAATTATAAGTACTAAACATCAATTAGTAAGTAAGCATCTATATATTGTATCTTTATAATGAAGTACTCAGTGATGCTGGATAAACATTATACATGGATAACATTGGACAAAATCAAAAGAGAAAGTGTGATGTAGTTAATAGTCAAACTGAAGGTAAAGATCAAATGCGTAAATAAAGGACATACGAGTAGCAAGGGGAAAATTTGAAACTAAGTATGATAGGAGCATGATGATAGGTGCAACAAAGCATATATGTAAACATATCAGCTTTAACAATATGTATCCAAAGGCCATGTTCATATTTCTAAAGCATCAAATCTAAATAGAAAGAACATCATGGTCAGTGTAGATCTAAAATAACAAAGGCATTGAAATCTAACATACAAAGTGATATATAGAGAAAATGCAATAGCTAGATTCATGGAAGGCATCTACAAACTATCAGATTAGAGATGATCATGCACAACTAGTAAAGGAAATAAAAATATCAAGTGTGAAGTGTACTACAGAAGGACTAGTTGTGCAGATAGACATAAGCATTCAATGTCATCAAAGGTATGATTCTTTCTTTAAAGCATAAAGTGCAATATTTTATTAGTAATAGAGATATCTATAAGCATGAAGCATTTTTACTTTAATGTCACAACCAACAACATGTAAAGGCAAAGAGGCTTAAGAAAAATGCAGATTTTTATGAAAGGAAAAAACCAACATGAAATATAGATTTTGTAACAAGAAAATATATCCATAGTCATATAGCTAAAGCAAGAGTAATGTATGGAGACTATGAAGGTATGGTTGGAAAAAAGTTAAATATCTTCCATTATCAATGCATTTGAGAGAACAAAAAAGAAAATCTTTGTGAGTGATTTTTAGACTTTTGAAAAGAAACAAAATTAGACTTTTTCGTTCAAATATTGGCAAGAAAATTATTAGATTTTTATATCAGAAGAAGACATGGAAAATATGGTGCATACCATGATTATCTTCAGCCAAAAAATGTAGATTTAGAGCCATTGTTTGAACCTAGAAAATCCATAAAAATGGTGCTTTTCAAGGTGCAAAATATTCAATCAAAACCCTTGTGTTTTCTTTCATGGCAACCAACAAAAGGAAAAATACCAAATTTGAAGAAAAATATATGCATCTTTTGTCATAGTCATGTCTAAAAACACCTAGATTTTACCAATTCGGGCTCTATTATCTGTCCTTTTCTTCCTCCAAAATGACGGCCCAACAAGGAAAATAGCAAAAGTGTCAAAATATGAACAAATTATTACACCTAGAAGTTCATTTTTGATCTCCAATAGCAAGCAACAAATCTGCCATGGATCCTAGAAAATGCCCAACTACACAAAAATACCTAGCAAGAGAAAAATTGGGCCATCAAAGCTCCATAAGCCTCAGCCAAGTAATGTAACAAATCTGAAATAGGAAATCAGAGGAGAAAGATGATTGAAAAGGGAAGCAAAACTCCAATAGACCTCTATTATTTCTTCTCCAAACCCTCATCCTTTTCATGAAGGCTGAAGCTCATGCAAGAGAAAAAGAGGAAACAAAAATAATAATGACATGCTTTAGGGTTGAAAATTCCTAATATCTCGCTCATCTTCACATGGGCGAAGAAACACATTTTGCCTTTTAAAACTTTTTTACTTAATAAATTCCCAAGTCCATAACGTGGGTGGAGGAAAAAGGCATTTTGCCTTTATGTTTTATTTTTGCTAAGTCCACAAAACGCCCAAGTGGTAATATTTTCCACTTTATTATGTTAATCAACATTAATATAAGAAGATGGAGTTATAAATCATCTTTATTAATGATTGATTATTTGAACTTTATAATATTAATTACATTTTAATATATAAAAATGTTTATTATTTATAATATATTTAATTATTAATTAAGAAATTTATTTATTTATTATAAATACATGATATATTGATACTACTAATTAATCTAATAATTAATAAAATAATATCAATGTAATTATTATTTATTATTAATAAGGTTTGATTTCCCAATTTAATATTAAATATATTAAAAATAAAATTTTATTCTTATATATTAAAGGTTAATAAATATTTTGGGCAAAGATTGACATGGTGATGGGACGAAAAGTCAAATAGAGTTATTATATTTCAGAGGCTTTTTAGTCCTTTTTGAGAGATATAACCACATTTATGAGGGGCCTTTATGATGATATTAGTAAGGCCTCCCTTTTGAGACTACCTATACAATTTTAAAGACTTTTTAGGGGTTCAAAGTTGGCCTTGAAGATTGATTTCGACCAAGGAGTTATTGCTCTCAAGAATACAATTGAGTGTGAAAATGCATAAGTATGAGCTTGAGGCTCATTTGTAAGGGGTTACATTTTTTATGAAGAAGCAGTTTTGGAGTGATCTCTTTGAGTCCTTCATGATATTTTGCATATTACTTTGCAACCAATTTTAGAAGGATGTATTGTACTACCTTTAGAGCTTGAATAAAGGACAGTTAGGAGGCCATTTTGTGTTCACTTTGCTACATGTAAGTCATTGGTTTAATATTATTTTTGTGATTTATTTGAAATCCTTTACTTAATGTCTCATCTTTAGCACTTGTAAATGAAGTTTGAAATACCCATATGGGCTATGAGTCATGAAATTGTGATTCATTTTAGGTTGTTAACTATGAGTATCCTTATTCTTGTTAGCATCTTGTTTGAAGTCTATCCTTCTTGTAAAGTGTTTATATATGATTTTTTTTTGAGATCAGTATTGTGACAACATTGAACTGTTTTTCATTTCAGGTTGTTAAATGTGAGTATCCTTATTCTTGTTAGCATCTTGTTTGAAGTCTATCCTTCTTGTAAAGTGTTTATATATGATTTTTTTTTTTAAGATCAATATTGTGACAACATTGAACTGTTTAGAAAATCTCAATTTTGTCAAGTCAATAATCTTCTCATCTTAATGCTTTGGTGCATCACCTTAAGTTTCAGTTAAGTTTACCTTTTAGTATTTAAATTTCAAGCAACAAGTCTTTCTTACCCTTTCGCAACCAAATATTTTACCTTCATACATCAGTCTTACGTGAAGCATAAGATAGGAACCAACCTAGAATCTAGACGTTTACTCTATTTTTGGGTAACCCATGAACCTAGGAGTATTTCCATGTGTCTCAAAGTGATTGAGTGTTTCCATGTTGCTATTTTGAAGTTTCAAGCAACATATTAAGTATTTTATTCATGTTGATGGTAACATTAAAGAAACACCAATGTTTTTCAAGCAAAGTGGTAGTTAAGACAATTTAAAGAAATGCTAAATCTGAATTAAAAGTATACTTTTCTATTTAGTAGAAAAGAATTCAACTTTGACTAGCACATCATAAGGAATGATCCTATAGATAACAATTTTTTTTTATCATAGATGAAATAATTTTTGTAATGAAATAGCAATCACAAGTGCTGGAAAAATAACATGATCAATACTAAGACAAAGAAAACCTCAAAAAAAAAAAAAATTTGCAGCTACCACAAGAGGTAATAAGCACAACTTGTGAAGCTTTCCAAAACTTAAATCTTTTCCCTCTCGTGTTTACAAAAAGATATAAAAGAAATGAATCCATGGAGCCTAGAATCATGTGAATTGAGTTAAACTCAAAAGAATGCAACAATAGAGAGACAAATCCAAAGTTAAAGCACTACTTTTATTGAAACATGTGGAGGAGTAATAGAGAATCAAACAAGTAAATGGAATGGTCATACAAAGAATAGAAGAGCTTTCATGTTTATGGGAAAGAAGCTTTCTTTCTTTCTTTTCCTCAAAACACATTTGCCTAATATCTCTAGATCTAAGAAATGAATAAAAATATATGGTTGTAGCCAAAAGGTAAAGGAAAATAGAGATATTTTTCTTCATTATAATGCAAGAAATTTCTAGATTTTTTATAAGAGATCCACACATGAAGAATACCTAGAAAATTCCAAAGGTTCTTACGAGCAACAAGTCTTTTTTTTTTTAAAGTAGACAAAGGCCAAAAAACAACTAGAAATATTTCAAATTGAGCCCAAAAGTTGCAAAATAATCCTCCTCATGGTAGCATTTCAATTCATGGTAGATTTTTGAAGTTAAAAATGCCTACATTTTTCTCACCAAGCTTTCATAGTTTTCCATGGCAATACCCAGCAATATGTAAGAGCAAAGATCTTAGGGAAAAAAATAAAACAAATAACTTCAAAAAAGTGGTGCGGGAGCACCTAAGTATGCTAAAGGGTAGACCTATGGATTCTTTGTTAATTTTGGCTTGTAGTCATTCTAACCACATCACTAGAGTAATAATAGAATCAAATTGGTCCTAAGTTGAAGTTAGATAGGTTAGAAGAGCCTCACAATGCAATATTGCTCCTAATTCCTTACAAAGTGCTCATTTGGCTCAATAGATCATTTTTGGGTTTTGAGGGCTAAATAGTCAAAATAAGTGTTTTAAGGTCTTTACTAGGTGTTTTGAATCCATATTAGGGCTTTTGGAAATTTTGATAGTAAGGGGAGCAAGTTTGGTTTGTTAATTTGCAAGATTGCAAAAATTGCTCATTTTCTTGCAAAGTTTTCATTGACAACAATTTTTGCAACTTTGATGCAAGAGAGAAACTTTTTCATGGAATTTATTCAACCACTTTAGGTGGTTGGAATTTTTGATGAAAATTATATATAAGACTGAATCCACCTTGTTTCAAGGGTTGGAAGTATTAGAAATGACAGTGTACAAATTGTAATGATTAGATATAGTAGGTTAGGTAATGGAAGTGGAAGTGTTTATTGTCTTTCAATTCTTTAATTAGTTTGTGTGTTGTTTCAAAGAGTTTTGTGTGTTCAAATAAATTGTTTTGTGAGTTAGCAACCTGTTGTTCTAAATAGAGCAGTTTTGAGAAAATGGGGTCTTAGGCCACTTCCCTCCATATGCATTGTACAACCTTCTGGGATTTGGAATTGGACTTGATGGACTTCATGTACATTGATAGAGGGGCCTTAGAATGCAAAGAAAACATTAATAGAGTGATTCCCTAGGCAAGAAAGCCATGTTTGGTTAGGGATCACAGATTTAAAAAAGAGCATTTAGAGTGGACTGGAAGAGAAGATTCTCCAATCCAAGCATGCGGTGAGTATCAGGAAGGTATAGACTAACTCCAATCTGAAGGAGGAGCTTTGATGAGGATTTTTTGAAGGTTAAAAATTTGGACAACACTAAAACCCTTCAACACCCTCAAATAAAGCCTAAAAATGGGCTTGGGCTATACAGATGATAGTCTAAGAGATTCATCTCCAAAGCATTAGAATAGAGAATTTTGAGAATATTTACAAAGAAGATGAGGACTTCTCTAAATCCTATAAGGTATGCGTGAATTTTAAGAATCATTTTCATAGATAATTTTAAAAATATACCTTGCAAAATGAGTTTCTTTTCAAGGGTAACCAGTTGTGTGAGCCAAGGGGTTCCATTAGAGAGAACCTAATATAGGCGAAGCATAATGGTAGCCTAAGTGGTCATTTTGGTATCAATAAAACCATAGAACTAGTACAAAGGTTCTATTATTAGCCATAGTTAGCAAGCGATGTAACCAAGTATGTGGAGTAGTTTGTGGTGTGCATGAAAGCCAAAGGAGGGATGATCAATGTAGGTCTATATCAGCCTCTACCAATTCCTAACTAGCCAAGGGATTGTGTAAGTATGGATTTTATTGTTGGTTTGCCAAAAACTAAGATAGAATATGATAGGATCTATGTTGTTGTTGACAAATCCAACAAAATGAGACATTTCATTCCATGTAGGAGAACTAATGATGCTAATCATATTGCCCATCTATTTTTCAAAGAGGTTGTATAGATTTATGGACTTCCATTAAGCATTGTATCAGATAGGGATGTTAAAATTATGAGCTATTTTTGGAAAAGCTTGTGGAAAAAGCTTGGTACAAACTTTTCATTTGGTTCAGCTTACCATCCCCAAATTGATGGTCAAACTAAAGTGGTTAATAGGACCTCAAGTAACCTTCTCATCTGCCTAACAAAGGAATATGGTGAAAGTTGGGATGTTATCATTTTACAAGAAAAGTATGCCTGTAATGATAGCAAGAATAGGACCACTGGAAATTGTCCTTTTGAGATAGTTTATGGAATGCATCCAAGAGGTGTATGTGAATTGAGGAATCTTGGTGATATGGATTAGAGAAGTGGTCAAGCTGAAAACTTTGTTCAAACCATGAAGGAGATTCAAGAGAAAGTCAAGAAGACCATCCAAGATAACACTCAAAAACTCAAGGCCAAAGTGGATGAAAAGAGGAAAAATATTTAGTTTGATTTTGGGGACTATGTAATCATCCATTTGAATAAAGCAAGGTTTCAAAAAGGTGTTCCTACCAAGCTACAGATGAAGAGGGTAGGCCCTTGCAAAATTTTGGCTAAGTATGGAGAAAATGCCTACAAGGTAGACTTACCATCAAATCTATGCATATCCCCTCTTATAAATTTCCAACACTTGGTGGCATTTAAAGGCACATTACCTTAGGTCAGATTAGATGTTCAAGATGACCTTGAACCTACTACAGCACCTAGCATCAACAAGTTCGCAGCAGAGAGAGTGTTAGACTCAAGGGTAAAGAAGTCTACAAGGCATAAGGTGTATATGGAGCATCTCATCCAATGGAAGGGAAAGGAAATTTTAGAGGCTACTTGGGTTTTTGAGACAGAGTTCAAGAACATTGGAATACCCCTGGACATGTTGGCATCAGGTGTGACTTAGTTTTTTTAATGGGGGGAGTATGGTGCAGGAGCACCTAAGTAGGCTAAAGAGTAGACCTAGGGCTTCTTTGTTAATTTTGGCTTGAAGTGATTCTAGCCACATCACTAGAGTAATAATAGGATCAAATTGGTCCTAATTTGAGGTTAAGTAGGTTAGAAGATCCTCACAATGCAATATTACTCCTAATTGCTCACAAAGTGCTCATTTGGCTCAATAGAGCATTTTTGGGTTTTGAGGGCTAAATAGGGAAATGAATTGTTTTAAGGTATTTATTAGGTATTTTTAATCCATATTAGGCCTTTTGGAAACTTTAATAGAAAGGGGAGAAAGTTTGGTTAGTTAATTTGCAAGATTGCAAAAATTGTTCATTTTCTTGCAAAGTTATCATTGTCAACCATTCTTGCAACTTTGATGCAAGAGAGAAAATTCTTCATGGAAGTTCTTCAACCACTTAAGGTGGTTTGAATCATTGATGCAAAGCCTATATAAGGCTGAATCCAACTTATTTCAAGGGTTGAAAGTATTAGAAATGATAGTGTACAAGCTTTAATCAGCAATTCCGTAATACAACAGTTTCTTTGTTTTGAGCCTTGTAATGCTTTGTAAGGATTAGATATAGTATGTTAGGTATTCAGAGTGGAATTTTTTTATTGTTTTTCAATTCTATAATTATTTTTTGTATTTTTTCAAAGAGTTTTGTGTGTTCAAATAAATTGTTTTTTGAGTTAGTAGCCTATTGTTCTAAATAGAGTAGTTTTGAGAAAATGTGGTCTTAGGCCACTTTCCTTCATACGCATTGTATGACCTTCTAGGATTTTGAATTGGACTCCATGTAATTCATGTGCATTAATGGAGGGCCCTTAGAATGCACAATGAGCATTGATAGAGTGATGCCCTAGGCAAGCAAACCGTATTTGGTTAGGGATCAGAGATTTGAAAAAGATCATTTGGAGTGGATTGGAAGGGTAGATTATCTAATCCAAGCATGTGGTGAGTGTGAGGAAGGTATAGAATAACTCCAATGTAGAGGAGGAGCTTTGATAAGGAGTTTTTGGAGGTTAAAAATCTAGACATCATCAAAACCCTTAGAAACCCTCACATCAAACCTAAAACTATGCTTGGGTTGTACAGACAATTTGAGGACTTGAAAATTCCAAAATCTACAAGTACTCTACAAAGGGTATCTAGAAATGTGATTTGTTTGGATCAATGTTAAGGATTTTTTGCAAAATATCTTAGTTTTAGTGTGTTGGGAGGGCTAATCCTTGTAGCCTTTTGGATAATCCAATCAGAATTGGGGTTACTTGTGTGTTTGTGAAAGTTATGAGTAAGCTTGTACTAACAAATTGATGTGCACCAATTGAAGAAGTGGGACCTCTTTGATAGAATCCTGAGAGGCATAGGGTGTGAAAGAAATCCTATTTTATTAGATGGAAGACCTAAGAAGACCCTAGAGAGCTTAAGGTTTCTGAGAAAGTCTAATTGTCAAATCAAAAAGCCTCAACAACCCTCCTATTTCTTCCATTCATGGTGGACCAACTAAAAAATAATGAAAGAGATGAATAATTTTTAGTCCCTACAGCAACAAAATCATAGGAAAATACCTAGAAAGCTCCAATTTTGAGCTACAAATGCCATCAATTGCCAGCTCTAAACCCTCATTTTCATTCTAGGCAGAAGCTACAACAAATTCTTTCTTCAAAATTGCAAATGGAAAGTGAAATGTTTTTTTATTTTTTAGGGTGTTTGCATATGCCTAGAAGCTCTTTTCTTTTCACATGACTTTAAGTGGGAAATGTTTTGTATTCCCTAAGTCTTTTCCTTTATGTCATGGATAGCCTCTTTCATACCATATGTGGCATTGATTCTTTGCCAAATTGCCAAGGTTTATAAAATGAGATATATGTAATGTCTTAAAATATCTCACTTAGACTATAGAAAGTAAAATAGACGTGATTTATTTTTACATCACATTTATTTTATTTGTAATATTTGTGTATTATTATTATATTGACAATATTATTAAGTATCTTTATTACTTACTAATATTATCAATGCAACCAATCTATAATAATAAATTACAAACATTACAAATAAAACTTTTAAATATTCTTATAATACTCTAGCTAGAGGGGTTCTCTTGGATCAGGAATATAATTGGATTGGACTAATCAAAATAGACAAAATGCAAATTAGGACTCATGTTTGCCTTATTGTAATAAATATCAAGTTTAAAACTAGAGTATGCCCCTTTTATTTTGTAATAATAAAGGACTTTGGTCCCAGGCAAGACTGGAGGTTTTCTTCTTCCTTCTTTCCTAGCAGTGCCCATTTGAATGAAGATACTTATGTTATATTATTTGTTTAAATTTTAATCAAAAGCTTCAGTTGTTTACTGATAATTTAAAAAAAAAAGACTTTTAAATATTCTTATTATTTAATAATATTTATTACATAATTGATAAATTATTATTTTAATATACATTAATTAGATAAATAAAATTATTAAGTGGTCATCACTTAATAAATATTACTAATATAGTTAATATATGTACTAAAAGAATAACTTACGAATTGTGTAATAAATAAATATTAAGTAATAAAAATATTAAATATTTTATAGTTCATTTATTGAATGAGGTTTCTTTTGGTATGTATGAATTATAAATAATTTAATGTATGTGATATAAAAATAAAATATTTATTTAACCTTTTAGAAGTCAAACTAGATTTTTTAGAGTGAATTGTAGAAATTCAAAAGTCATAGTGATGGGATGGAAAGTTAGTTGCATGAGTTTTTGCATTTTGGAGACTTTTGCGAGACTTTTGGAGATATGACTACATTTATGAGGACCCTTTATGGTGATATTATCAAGCCATGACTTTTGGGCCACTTGTACCCCTTTTTAAAGACTTTTGGGAAACTCAAAATTGGTCTCGAAGGTTGAATTCAACCAAGGAGTTAGTTTTTGCATTTATTATGTGCCAATATGAAATTGTTTAGCAAGGCTTCATTGTGTCAAGTCAATAATATTATCATCTTAATGTTGTGGTGCATCACCTTAAGTTTACCTTTCAATATTTAAATTCATGCAAGTAATCTTACTAACCCTTTTCAAGCCAAGTATTTTACATTCTTGCATTGATCTTAGGTGAAAGCATCTCATAGGAATTAACCTAGAATCTAGAGATTTACTCCAATTTTGGGTAATCCACAAACCCAAGAGTATTTCCATGTTTCTCAAAGTGACTAGGTTTTAGAACTCAATCCGAGTGCAACTTTTAGAGATAATAATTTTGACGCACACAATGGGATTGCTCATTTGACTAAGTTTTTTTAGAATTTATGTTTGCAACAATTTTATTGATATTTTTTCTAATTTTGATATGCTATTAGCATAAAATACATCTATTTAGATGGTTTTTTGTTGCATATCTAGTAACTTAGTCTCATGGTTATGAAGAGTAGTGTTGTATGAGATGAATTGAAACTAAAAGTTCAAAGTCTTTTGAGTATTTAAAAAAAATTCACCAAAAGGAAGAGAAAGAACACTTCAGAGAAATCCTCCTGTAGAGAGAACTCGGTCTACACCACATGGCACAGGGGATAGACCCTTGTTGTATTATGGAAGGAGAAGCAAGCCCTATTACAATTTTTTGCATAAATAACAACAACAAAAAATATTACACATTCAACAAGTGTTACTGCAATAGTTTTAAATCAGCAAGTACTAGTACCACCAACAACAATGGCAAGGTAGTTTGCTTTTGTACCTTTTAATCAAGGAAGTCCCTTAAATCTTTCTCAACATGATTATATTACCCTTGCACCATTGAAAAGTTTACCAAAATATATAGGGGAATGACAAACTACATTACTAGAGCATATTAGAGATATGCTAACCCTGTGTTACACCCATCATATCACACAAGATAGTTTAGTTGTAAGATTGTTAGCAACCTATTTGAGAGGGAGATCACTTCAATGGTTTTGAGAATTGAACATGGGTTCTATCACCATGTGGGGTGATTTAGGGGATGCTTTGATTAGGTATTTTGAAGACAAGTCAAACTATTTGTCCTTAGTGGAGCAACTAACCACTATCAAGAGGGCCCCTCAAGAACAAATGATTGATTTCAAGATGAGATTCCAAAGGACTTAGAATAGAATACCTATTCATGTTAGGTCATTAGTTTAACATACCTTTTTGTATTATTTAAGGAGCCTAAACAGTGACATGTAAGTTTTAATCTAGTCTATGGGAGGAATCTCACAACCACAATCATATGACTAAACTGTGAGAGAACTAAATTGTCTAATTCAAGTTAGAAAAATAGTACCAAGACCCCCAATGCCTTTTTTTTGTTGATATTCAGCCAAATATGCCATTGATCATCCCATCTTTTGCACCATTACCTATTATTCTAGTATTATAGGTTGCTACAAGAAGTGATTTAGCTACTGTAGGGCCATCCCAAGAGCTACAAGGGATTAAAATTATTCAACAAAACATGGAAAATATATTAAAAACTATAGGAAATGAGTTAGTAAGCATCAAGAGGCAACAATAACAAGGACAACCACCTTACCAACAACACAATCAAGATGGAAATCCATATTATCAACAGCATATAGGAGGATAGTAGCAGCAAAATCAAGGTGTTAGGTCATACTATCAGAATAATTATCAAGGAAATAAGTAGAATGTGAACCTAAGGCCTTTTCAAATATATGCACCAACACCCATGAATTTTATCAAAGACATAGTACCCACTCAAAAAAATTTAGCTACTAAATTTGAATGGTGTTATCCTAATTACGTAATCAAGCAGCATGCTCTAATGGGGTCATCAACCAAGCATTGATGGTCCAAAATAATGCAAGTACACAAATAGAAATAACTAGAGATGTAGATGAACAAAAACATGATTCAAGTCCAATTGAAATTTCTTTCATTAATTGACTGAGAGAGAAGTTTTGTGGGGTGAATGGTGATGCACCAATTGCAACCTATACCATGGAAAAGAAAAAACTTTAGAAACAGATGAAGCTACAAAAAAGGGTAAGGAACTTGCAATCAATAAGCCACTATCCACCCAAACACATATGACACAAATCAATACTATCCTCATAACTAAAGAATAGCCACAACCACAATCAAATTAGGTTGATGTCAAGGTGCATCTCAAGGTACTTCCTGCTATGCCTTATAATATAGTTGATAATATGAAAAAATGAATGTCACAATATCTATGTGGAATTATTTGGGAATTATAGGACAAACTGATTTGTTGAAGAGATCTCTATTTGAACAGAAGATTCCTAAGCAAGTGGTTGATGATAACCCCAAGGTGGTTTTGACAAATGTTGTTCTAGAAGTTGCTTCTCAAGACTGTAATAAAATTCAAGGGAAGAACATGAAACCATCTCCATTCTATATATCATTAGATATTGGAGATAAGTTAGTGCATAATTACATGGTAGATGATGGAGCTACCAATTATATAATGCCAAGAAAGATAGTTGATCAGCATGGTTTAATTTATCATCCTTTAGTGAAGGGGGTAGTACAATTAGATGGATCCACTATTAACACTCTAGGAATTATTAAGGATGCCAATTTGACAATCCATGCATGCCCTAACTTCTTTATCCCTCAACATATTTTTATAATTGATCTTCCTCCATATTTTTCCATTTGCTTATCAAGAGAGTTCACAACAAAAATAGGAGGATATCTTTCCTCAAATTGCTTCCACATGTTGTTTAGAACCTATTATTGGACCAAACTGACCATCAAATATGAGGGACTTGCAAAGGATCACATTGAGCCATATATACCCAACATGATAAATAAAAATTATGTTGCATTTGATCAAAATGAAAACCTTTTTATCTTAGAAACAAGCACCCAAGTTGAGAATATTCTCAATATCCTCCTTGATGAGGTGGCAATAAAGGATGAATTGAGAAGTCAAAACAACATTGTTTTAGATGTTGGTTTAAGAAATTATATATTCCAAGAGGTTGGGTCACTTATACCAAACCTTGTTAAGAGTTTGAATGAGCTTGATGACAAGAAAGATAACATTTGGGGCTTATACTTTGATGGCTCTAGAAGGAAGAATGGTTCAGGTGGAGGAGAAATGTTGATATCTCCTCAAGGGGATAAGCACTATGCAACTTTTTGGTTCATCTTTACATGTACAAATAATATAGTTGAATATGAGGGTTTATTTCAAGGGCTAGAATGGTCTAGAATGAGAGGTGTCAAGTTCTTGAAAGTCTTTGTAGATGGTGAATTAATCATCAGTCAAGTTAGAGGGTTGTATGTAACAAAAAATGACACACTGAAGAGCAACAAGCACAAATTTTTGGATGAGATTGAAAATTCTAATGCTTTTAGCCTTACTGTTGTCCCTACAAAATTAAATCAACATGTTGATAGGCTAGCTATTGTAGGAGCATAGTTTGATATAGCTAAAAAAAATAATAAAGAAAATGTTCAACAACATATCAAAATTGTAGTCAAACCTTCTATACCAGATGATGATGTTAATTGACAAGTCTTTGATAGTGATGAGGATATTCTGAATTTTCTACTGGAAGAGGATATATTTTCAGTGTCCAACCAACATAAACTAAAGTTGCAATACGGTGATCAAATAATACATCTTAAGTCCAATAAGTTTCCTAAGGGGTTGGTTACCCTTGACTCCATATTTAATATAGATGATCAAGCCAGAGAGAACAAAACCAGCTTGTTGGTCTAGCAAGATCATTATGAAGATCTTGAAATTGCAAAGTGAAAAAACTTAAAGTTTGGGAAGGTAATTTGTGCTGAATAAAAATAGTCTTATGTTCAACTTTTTCAAGAATTCGATGAGATTTTTGCTTGGGAATATGTAGGCCTTAAGGGCTTTGATCCATAAATTTCCCAACACACCATTGATTTAGAGTCGAATTCCATGCCTACAAGGCAGAAGCAAAGACCAATCAACCCAAAGCTTGAACCTTTAATGCAAAAGAAAGTGTTCAATCTCATTGAGAGTGGTATAATTTTTCCTATCAAACATACCATCTAGGTATCAAACCTTGTCATCATTAAAATAAATAATGGAGAACTAAGGTTATGTGTTGATTTCAGAGACCCCAACAAAGCATCATTGAAGGTTCATCACCCTTTACCATCAATGGAGCAAATACTCAAATGTGTTTCTAGTTCTGAGCATTTTTCACTTCTTGATTTAGGATATAACCAAGTTTTGGTGTAAGAGGAAGATCATTTTAAGATTGCACTAACCACAAAGTGGGCAATAATAGCATACAAAAGGATGCCTTCTGGTTTTTCCAATCTAATAGCAATGTTCCAAATATTCATGGATATGGCCTTGGATAATCTGACATGCAAATTTGTGTTAGTTTATCTTGATGATATCACAATTTACTCTTAAAATTATGTAAATTATATTAGTAATCTTATACATATATTTCAAAGGTGTAGAAAGTTTGGTACATCCCTTAATAAGATGTGTATTTTTTGTGCATGAAGCCAAGTTATTGGGATATGTGGTGTCTAAGAAAGGTGTAATGGTAGACCTAGAATGAGTTGCAACTATCTTGGAGCTGCCCTTACCACATCATTAGAAGGGACTACAAGGTTTCATAGGTAGAATAAATTTTGTTAGATGCTTTCCACCTAATAGAGCTACTCTTTTGAAACCACTGACAACAATGTTGAAGAAAAATGTAGTTTTAAGTAGGACTAAGGAAAGAAAGAACAATTTTCAACAGATCAAAGAGGCCTTAGCATTAGCTCCAACATTGGTAAATCCTAATTTTAAGAAGGATTTTATTTTATATGCTTATGGAAGCTATGATGTCATTTCTAAAATTTTAGTATAGTAGAATGATGAAGGTTTTGAACAAACTATTGCCTTCTTTGGTAAAAGCCTTGAAAATTATGAGAAAAGATACATCTTTGTTGAGAAGTATTTATTGCCTATTGTGAAGAGCTTGAAGAAATTTAGGCATATGTTGTCTCATAGCAAGGTACATATAATGGTGGCTCATTTTGGTGTGAAATAATTTTTGTTATGCAAGGACCTTAACAAAAAAAGAGTTGGTTGGATTACCCAAGTTATGGAGTATGATATAAGCATCTAGGTGACCTAGGTTGTAAGAGTTAAAGCCTTATGTGAACAACTAGCAAATGAGAAGTCTCTAGGAAAAAATGGCCCTATACAAACAATTCTTGCTACCCAAACTATGCCTAAATAATAGAATCCACCAAGCAAGGTTACATCCATGTAACACATTTTTTGCAAACCAGTGAATGTCCACGAGGTTTGGATAAGGCAAAAAGAAGGTACTATGGATTGCAATCTATTCCCTTTGTTTAAATCGATGATGTCCTATATAAAAAGAATCATAGTGGCGTACTTCTAAGGTGGGTGGATTCAAATCATATTTCAGGAGTCTTACACAAATTTCACAATGGACCTTCACAAGGTCATTTTTGTCCTAGGACAACAACCTTTAAAATCATCAAAGCTGGCTATTTTTGGCCTAGTCTTTTTAAGGATGCACATGTTTATGTTAGAAAATGTGTCAAATGTGATATGTTTTCAAGAAAAGAGAAGTTGGTTGCCTTTATCAAATGGTGCATTGACTTTATTGAAGGAATTAATCCACCATCCAGCATAAGACATAAGTGGATAATCAATGCCACTAATTATTTTACTCATTGGATGGAAGCAACAACTTTAAAGGAAGCTAATGAAACTGTTGTTTTAAACTTCTATGATAATCAGGTTTGCAGATTTAGAGTTCATGACTCCATTGTATTAGATAATGCATTAGTGTTTGTGGGGTTAAGAGTTGTTGGTTGGGCACTTGAAAATGGTATTTATTTGAACGCAAGTTCAAACTATTATCCCCAAGGAGATGGACATGCAAAGTCCACAAATAAAAATCTGATCAAAATCATTAAGATGATGTTACAAGATAATCAAAGAGATTGGCATTTCAAGCTGAAAGGTGCTCTTTGGGCAGATAGGATAACACCCACGAAGGTGATTGGTAGATCACCTTATGTGTTGGTATATGGAAAAGAAGCATGATTGTCAATTCCAATTGAATTACAAACTTTAGATCTTGTTTTTTAGCTGGTTTTATTTGAAGAAGGGGGTCCTTTATAAGTAAAACATGCTCAATTGATGGAGTTAGAGGAAAACATAGCTAAAGCTATGAGGAATATGGAATACTAGCAGAAGTTGACTAAACAAACCTTTGACACGAAGGCATAGACATGAAGATATTTCATGGTAGGTGATCTTGTACTAAAGTGGGATGTTCTAAAGAGTAGCTCGGGGCATCATAGAAAATTTGATAATATCTAGAGAGGACCATTCATAATTTCAGAATGTAAAGAGAACAATGCCTACCAGTTGTCAACTATAGAAGGAGATGTTATGCCCATCCCTATGAATGGGATACACCTCAAGCCTTTCTTTGAGGTATGATCTATAAGTTTGACCTTGTATATAAAGTTTCTATTTTCAATAAAGTGTTGTTGTACTATAGTTTGGTTGGTTTGTGTTCCCTACGTGTTGTTCTGCACAAGCTTGCCTAGGTCTTGTCATAATGTTTTTATTTTCAATAAGGTTTTCCAAGTTTTGAGTTTTTTCCAAGTTGTCATTTGAAGAAGTTGAGTCCTTAATTGACCTCCCACTCAGATAGACTTATCTACATACTTGTTTGTAGTAAATGGTAGGTTCACTCTTACTTCTTTGGAAGCCATTCTATTGAAAATATCCATCAATTCTATCATACCATGCTTGTTCTTCTTGTTTGAGGTCATACAAAGCCTTCTTTAACTTGTAGAAATGATCTTCTTTTCCTTGAACTTCAAAACCATGTGGCTATCCCACATATACTTCCTCTTCTTAGTACACATTCAACAAGGAACTTTTCACATCTATGTGGTGAATACTCCATTTCTTTTGAGCTCCAAGTGAAATCAACATTCTAAAGTCTCTTGTCTTGCTACTGGTGTAAAATTTTCTTCATTAAATATGTAATACCTTTGAGTGAAATCCTTAGTAGCCAATCTTGTCTTATACCTTTCAATAGTCCCATCAGTGTTATACTTGATCTTGTCGACCCATTCTATGCCAATCATTTTCTTCTCATTTGGAAGCTCAACAACCTTCCATGTCTCATTCCTATGACTAGAATCCATCTCTTCATTAATTTCTTGACTCCAAACCTCATTAGTACATGCATCTTCAAAACATGATGTTTCAAATTCAACTTTAACAAGTAATGCAAAGTTTATCATCTCACCCATTGGATCTTCTTCATGTGTTTGATTTTGACTCATTTGATAAATATCACTTAATCAAGATTCTCACCTTTCTTGTAGAACTTGGACTTGATGATGGAATCACACTTGGAATTGATGAGGAGTTGTTTGGTGGACTCGAGGATATTTAAATAGAATCATTAGTTGGCTGCTCAGGATCATTATTATCAATAATATCATCATTCAAAATAGATTTAATTTTTTAGCATGATCTTTTTGATGACCATAAACTCCCCCCTCGTCAAAAATAACATCTCATGAGATAATAATTCTATTAGTAATGGGATTAAACAACATGTAAGCTTTGCTCTCCTCACTATAACCAACAAAAATGAATAGTTCACGTTTAGCATCTAATTTTGATCTATTCATATCAAGTACACGAACATAATCCAAACAACTAATTCTTTTTAAATGACTTACATTAGGCATTTTTTCATACCATGCTTTATATATGGAGTCATCTTGTCTAGGGTACTTGTAGGACTTCTTTTGAGAATAGAGACAGTTGTAGCAACTACGTCTTCCTCAAAAGAATTATTAAAAACCTTAGTTTGTAATAGGCTCCTCATCATTTCTACCACAATATGGTTCTTCCTTTCAGTCACTCCATTTTGTTGAGGTGCATATGTAGTTGTGAGTTGCATTTTTATCCCATTCATCTCACCAAAATTCTAAAAACATCTTGAGTAGTACTCTCCTCTACAATATGTTTTCAAACATCTAATCGTATTCCCTTTTTAATTATCTACACAGACTTTAAACCGCTTAAATATATCAAGGGTTTTATCCTTAATAGTACAGAAAATACACCCTACACATGCATGGGTAATCATCAATTAAAGTAATCTAAAATATGATGACTTGCCCAAACTTTGTGTTTGCATAGGACCACATATATCTGAATGAATAAGCTAAAGAGAGTGATGGGACCTCCATGAATAATCCTTTTATGCTCTTCAACCATAGGTAGCCCAAGAACCAAAGCATTTGATGTAAGAAACCTCAAACTATTAAAATTCAAATGGTCATACATGAGATGCCACAACCATTTTTTATCTTCATAAGTCATATCGACAAGTTGATTGTCATTTTCACCAAACTTTAAAGGAAACATCCTATTCTTTGTTAGAGGAACAACTGTAATAACTTTATTATCCTAATTCTTATAGTGCAGTTCATACTCTCAAATACCACTCTATAATTCTTTTCACATAACTACCGAACACTTAAATTATGCTTCAATTTTAGAGTATAATAAATATGTTGAACACTTTTTGTCTCTTCCTTTGTCTAAACATCCATAGCTCCTTTGGATACAACCTCCACTATATTGTTATTAACATGGGTAATATTGGATCTAAAACCATTATCAAGCGTTGAAAATATCTCCTTATTACCAAATATGTGATTGGAGCACCTCAAATCCAAATACCAAACATCATTCATGTTATTTTCAGATTTTCCAAAACAAATTACTTGAGGAAGGATCTTCACTTTGTTGAACATAATTGGCATTATTATAATTACCTAATTTCAATCTACACTCCTTCTCAAAGTGTCTATACCTATTGTAACATCAAAAGAGCATTGAATGTTTCTTTTATCAAATCTGTCTTTGCCTCTTCCTTTGTTTCCTCTTGAATAATTATAATTTAGACCCCTTCCTTGGCCTTTATTGTTGTTATCGATGTTGCTAGCAACATCCTTCTTTGAAAGTTGTAATTGCCAAGCAAAAGTCTTCTCACTAAAGTCTGTAGAGGTATCCTTCAATCTATCCTCATGTAGCATGAGAGATCCGAATAACTAATCATACTCCAAGGTGGATAAATCTTTATTTTCTTCTATAATGATTGCTACATTGTTTCATCTTGAGGTTAAAGATCTCAACACCTTTTGTATCATATGTTTTTGGCTCATAGGTTTATCTAAACTGACCATTTTATTAACCACATCCTTTACTCTTACACAAAAATATCTCATATTCTTGGTTTCCTTTATTTTCAAATTCTCATATTCTCTTTTTAAAGTTTGTAGCTTCACAACCTTAATCTAATCATTACCATGATAAGCATCTTTTAGATTCTTTCAAGCTTCCTTTGTTGTCTGTGCATCAATAATTCTAGGAAATAATCTCTTATCAAGAGTCATTTGAATGTGAAACAGAGTCGTTGCATTTTTCTTTTCATTTTCCTTCTTCCTTCTCCTTTCATTACCTTGAAATTCATCCCAATTCTTGGGCTCTTCATACCCTGATTCAACAATCTCTCAAAAGTCTTTACCAATCAAAAACATTTTCATCTTAATTGACCAATATTGATAATCAGCTCCATTGAATACAGGAATTAACAAATTGTTTGTCATGATGATGCCTCCAAACACCTTCAACTCTGATACCAAATATAAAAATATACCAACAGCACTCTTTTTGTTTAATAAGAAAAACAATATACAGAAACAAAAACTAAGAACTAAGAACCCTATTTTCAAATAGACAAGGCTCTGTTTTGGAACATAAAACCTGTCTATTTAATGCAGCGTATAAAATAATGACAGTATGTATATTTCATTGCATATTTCTTATTGAATACCTTTTTTAATATCACCTCCTTAATTCTGAAAATTGTCTAACTCAAAGTGCATCAACATGAAAGAGAATGTCCACTTAAACTGAACCTACGATAAAGAATGTCCACTTAAACTGCTTGTAACAGTAGTTCAAATTTACTTCATGCAACCCAACTGACAATGCATAATCACATGATATATGCTGATTGGGAAATTTCAAACAGTTTTTATAAATTTTGCATTGATATAAGACTAAGAACCATGCATAATAATCTCATATCTAGTTGCAAATATAAACTAGTCCTAAATCGAGAAAATTCTGTTGGAACTGATGATTTGGAGCACATTTGAAACATCAATCTTCAGAATTTACCTTAGCAAGGGATTGCGCAAGAGATTCTTTTAAGAGTCTTCATAACTTTTATGCTCTCCAAACTGTTTTCACAGACAAAAGCTTTACGTTTGACATCTACCATGTACCTCTATCATCAAACTGTATTTCATATATCAATATTTTATGTCCTTCTAAGTCCAGTTTTTTCAACCATGATGCTCTGCTCTTTCATATTATAAGTGAGAAGTACTTTACTGATGACTGTCTCCTCATTTTCACTTTATAACAAGTATTATCATGCAATTTTGATTGGTTGCAATTGCCAATATTTTTTTGGACTGTCATTGCTCTCCTTTCTAAGGTTGTTGTGGCACTCTTAAAAGCTAACAAAGCTCATATATGCTAAACTTTTGTAGATGTAGTTCTATTCTGTTTGACTGCGAGAATATAAATATGGGAATAGGAATACTTATTCTCGAATATAAAATAGGGGTACATATTCCTAAACCAAAATTTGATGGAGAATTCATAGATCCAAAATTTATATTTTCTACAATAAATAAAATTAGAACAGGTATACGTATTCCAATTTCACCTACTTAAGTGGACTAGAAAATGCTCATTTTTTAGTAAAAATTAGAATACGTATTCCTATTTTATTCCTATTCTAATTCTGATTTGGTTCATCCAAACAGAAAATTATTGCCAAACTGTATATTTTCTTTTTTCCAACTATGAAGGGTGTAGACATGCTCACTTTCCTATTATCACTTGACCTAAATTGCTAAGTATGCTCACCACTATACATTAATACCTATTATTATTCTGACTTGCTTTTTTTAGCTAGGTCTCTGTATAAGGCATGTAAACATTAGGTATCTTTGACCCTTAAATCCCTTGTCGATAATTTGTTTCTTCATTGTAGCCACCTACACTTTTGTGGGCATCTCATGAGACTTTCACTTGATATTGTTGTTGGCTCATATGTGGTGCTTCATATCTCCCTAATTACAATCTTATCTTATAGTAAATCTTATCGAGGCATATGAATCTTATCTTATGGTAAAGATTTATCGTACTCACTTTGAACTGTTGCTTTGAATTTGTTTCCGTGTAGGAATGCATGCATATTTTGGAGTAGGCAGCCCTGTTTATTACCAAAAAATATTGCTCTTCCATTAACTCAACATTATGTCAAGCAGTTTGCATATATTTCATTTGAAGCATTTTACATAAACAACATTCGAAGTTATCTTCATGTGCTGATTAGTTAAGGTAATAAAATCTTGTATTTCCGAGTTGCAATGATAGTCACATATGTAATTGATCTCAATTCATTATTTTGTCATTAGGAGGTTATTTTTGTTAAATTTATATGAAATGGCATCCAATAATAGTCTATTTAATTTCTTCAGTAAGAACAATACATGCAGATAATTTCTGATCTTCATGTAAACAATGACATACCTGTCCCTCAAACTCCTCTGTGTAAAAACTAGTTTGGCCGGCATTAATATTCATGACCCCTGGGAAGAGCTGTAATCATTATGGAAATCTTCTAATAATCGGCCAGTTTTTAGAATTGTCAATTTATTTTTATTCTAACCGGCAGGCACTGCACTGTAAAATTTACTGTTAAATTTTATTCTAACCGGCAGGCACTCGCACACACTTCACTGTTAAATTTACTCTTTTTGGCACTGGAACACACTGCTTAAATAATTTATGTATTGCCTGCAATATTTAATATGTATTTGCAAACCAAACATACCTGAAAACGAGAAAATGTTCAGTTCCCCTTTCTTGCAAGCTTCTCCTTTGCACAATCTTAGATATCTAAGTTGGCTAACAGTCGTCAAAATTCCAAGGGTTTCATCAGCGTGGTGTCAAATGGGCCTTCCAAATGTATGCGAATTTTTAAATTAAAAAATCATTTTTTTCCTGAATTTTTTTTATTAAATTGAATTTATTTTAACACCTAAGTCCTCATATTATATGTTCATAGTGAAATTTTTTTGTCTTAATTATACCCTATAATAATAAGGTGTACTTAAATTTTTTAATGCAATTTAAAAATTCTTTATTAAGAATAATTAAAAAATAAGTTATTAATACATCTACTTTGCAAAATTGTCATAAAAAAAACTGATTGCACTTGATTGATTTCAACCATAAATAAAATATTTAATAAAGTCAATTGGGTGTCTTACTATAATTTGACACAAGCAGCATATGGGTCCTCGACACCTACAGAGCCAACTAAAAATATGCACATCATTGTCATCATAATTTCTACTCCATTGTCTAATTAAGACTCTTTTACCATGTATTGTCCAAACACGAAACACGAATCATGTGGAATGTGTTCACTAGACCTTTGTAACATTGCTCCTTATGAGCGGTATTTTGATTTTTATGATAAATGCTTATTAACCTTAGATTTCCTATCTTGGCTTACTATCATTAATATCGTGCAAAAAAACTTTTTCGTTTTGACTTTTGTTACAAACTCATCCCATAGTGTTGGTAAATCAAAATTAATTAATGGTGATAAGCCCTTTGTTCTCTTTAATATTAGAATTGTCCTACTTTTAAAACAACCTTATTTCATCTTCCTTTCCATTGCACATTACCCAAGCAACATGTGAAAATTACATGGATACTTGACTCAAGGTTTTGTAAGGTGTGAACATTCTATTCATGTATTTTTCAATAATCATAGTAAAGGCTTACCTTATTGTACTATATTATATTTTTTCCATCAAAGTATGTAAGACTACAAGTGTTAACCAAAAGAAACTCTTGACAATGGAGATATAGTTAGACATAATGATGTAGGAGCATCTTGCATCACAAAATAAAATGGGTCATAATTCTTTTAAAAAATTAAAAATTGTGGAAGAGAGAGAAAGTGACAAAAATTAGAGAAAAATAATAATAGAGAAAAAAGGGGAAAAGGCATTTCATTTACCAAAGTTCATAGGTGGCATTTTAGAAGTTGGTGGAAAGTTCATTATTTCATGTATTTAATGTTGGTTGCCAAGTTGACTTGTGGCTTGAAGGTGTATTTAATGAGAGTGTTTATTTAATTTGTAACTTTCTAGGATGACTTGTCTCTTAATTGGGTATAAGTAGAGGTTCTTGTGGAGTCTAGAGTCATTATTCATTCAGCATGGGATCCAACATGGAGGAAGTTAGCTAGAGAGGAGTAGCTAAGAAAAGAAAAGTTTGTTAGTAGAGCTAGTAGTTGTGGCTTGAAAAAATAAGAAAGTTGTTTGGTGGCTTGTGAACACAAGTTTAGATTTTTCTTGGGACTTTCTACTAGATTGCAGATCTAGACTAGCTAGGGTTTGGATCTTGTGAGATCTTATAGAGCAGTTTCTATATTTGCTCATGTATTTGGCAATGACCCGAAAGGCCTTACAGTTGGGCATGTTGGATGAAAATCTTATGATTATATCATGAGAATTGACATTGATGTGGATCTTAATCTTGGTGTTATTGTTTATATTTTGTTGTGCAGTTAATTGGGGGCTAGGATATCTCCTTTGGGGATTCTCCTACCTTGCACTGCATCAGGTGATAGCAGAGCGAGTTTTCCTGAATGTGTGGACTGATCACCAAATGTGAGGCAATTCACACTAGGACCTAGGATGAAGTTGATGTAGCAGCATCCTTGATTCTTATGTTACTTGGTGTACACTAGAAACTTGGTTCATACTATAGGGCTTGGTTATGCTTGGTTCTTGTATTGACCAAGTAGCTTGGTCAATAAAGGGAGATTGATTACGTATGTGGTGATGTCGACACTTGGCATGGTTTCTCTAACACTTGGTTTGGTCTTGGTCTCTATGGTGACTAAGTTATCTATAGGCTTACTATTGGCATTTAACTGTGTATAGGTACTTAGTTGCATTTGACTTATGGCTTGCATGGGCATTTAATGTAAGGGTTTATTTTAATTTGTAATGGCCTAGGGAAACCTATGGTTTAGTTGGGTATAAGTAGGGGTATTTTTTGGAGTCTTAAGGAAAATGGTAGATCATCTAGCTTGGAGAAAAGAATGAAGTATAGGAGAAAACTTTAAGAAGGGCTACTAGTTGAGGCTTGGCAAGCTAGGAGGTTACTTGGTGGGCTTGCAAGAAAAAGTTGAGATTTGGGGTTTTCTACCTGAGTGTTGATTTGGACTAGCTTGGATTGAGTTGGATCTTGAGAGATCTTACATAATTATTTTTATGGTAATTTATATTATATTTGGTCATAACTTGGAAGGCCTTAATGTCAAACACATTACATGTAGATAGTTGTTATATGAATAAAGAGTTTCATTTGATATCAAATTGTGTATCTTGTTGTTGTTTTTCCAGTATGTATTTATTTATAGGAATTCAAATTACCTCTAGTAGGGGTACCCATGAATTCTTGTTGGATCAGAAGTTTATTAGATATTAAAGCTTGATCTTCCTAAGTGAACCTGAAGATTGGATCTAGTTGGAGATTTGTTGCATAAGGTTTATGAAGATCTTTGAAGATGCCTTCGAGAAGATTAGAACCTAGGATAATTGTAAATCTTTGTGATGTGGCGAAGATGAAGATTTTTTTTAGACATTTGCTCAATTGGAAGCTAGTTTGACTGGTTGAGTTAAAGAAGGGATAATTGAATTTCACAGAGATATATGGAGCTAGATTCTACCAATCTAAAAGAGAGTGGTCTAGCCAGTCAAGAAGATTGTGGAGAGAAGAAGGAAAATTATTGTTGAGGAAAAGGTAAAGGATGGCTTCATTAAAGCTGAAGAGGATTTTTTTTAATGATTACTTAGATGGATCTGACATGAAAATCATAGAGCATCTTATAGTGGATGACGAGATTATATATTGTGAGAATTCACATACAGATGTTTCTATTAATGTAGAGTTGGATGTTGCTAGCATGGATTCACTAGTTTCTAATGTGGTTGAGGATCTACATGATACTATGGATCTGTATGTTCATGACTTATATGTGGCTGACATGGCTAAAGATTTATATGTTGCTTTTATTGTGAATTTGACCTTACATATTGTTGATTTGATTTGGGAGTTACCTTATTTTTCTAATATGGATTTCATATTTGAGGATATTATTGTTGGTGGTTGCAATCAATTGCAAAGATCATTGGTGAAGCATTATGTTCAATTTGTTCCTGGAAGTGAGCTTGTTGATTGTTGACATTCATTTGATTCTTGTGTCTAAGCGGATGAAGCATAGATGGTTGATTTTTAAATCTATTCTTCTATCTAGGATGGATTGGAAACCTTTAGTGAAGGTGATGTTGTATGAAAATATTTCTTTTGGCATCAAAGTATGGGACATACTTTTCTATCTACCTAGGGACTCTAATGCAGGAGCATCTTGCATCATAAAATAAAATGGGGCATAAATTTTTTTTTTTAAATTCTAGAGGAGAGAGAAAGTGACAAAAATTAGAGAAAAGTAATAATAGAGAAAAAAATGGGAAAAGGGCATTTCATTTATCAAGATCTATAGGTGGCAGTTTAGAAGTTAGTGGAAAGTTCCTTATTTCATGTATTTAATATTTATTGCCAAGTTGACTTGTGGCTTGAAGGTGTATTTAATAAGAGGCTTTTTAAAAAAATTTAATTGTTGGGTTTACTTGTGGCTTAGTTGGATACAAGTAGAGGGTCTTGTGGTTTCTAGAGTCATTATTCATTCAACAAGGGATCCAACATGGAGGAAGTCAGCTAGAAAGGAGTAGTTGAGATGAGGGAAGCTTTTTAGTAGAGCTAGTAGCTACAGCTTGGAAAAATAAGAAGGTTGTTTGGTGGCTTGCAAGCATAAGTTTATATTCTTCCTGAGTTTTTCTACCAAATTATAGATCTTGACTAGGTAGGGTTTGGATCTTGAAAGATCTTGTACAGAGGCTACGATATTTGCTTATGTATTTGGTTGTAACCCAAAAGGTCTTATAGTTGGGCATGTTGGATGAAAATCTTATGATTATATTATGAGAATAGGCATTATTGCGGATCTTAATCTCTATGTTATTGTTTAGATTTTATTGAATGGTTAATTGTTGGGGGCTAGGGTATCACATAAACACGAGATTATGTTTGATTAACTAGTTTTGAAGGGACCTTGAAACCCTCTATAGTAAGAAAACTAAAAGACAAACCATTAAGAATAGTAAAATAGAGATACACCATGAAACAATACAAGAGTAGCCAAGAGGCATAAAGAACACAAGAGATAGAAATTCAAAGAAAATAGACACAAAAAAATGATAAAGTAGATTGGGCAGAAACCAAAGAAAGAAAGCACACTAGACTAGAAATTTGAGAAGTTCAATGATTTCTTTCTCCATTGTTTCCATATCTTTAGTAGCCTTTTTACTTTACTAAACTTTATTAGATGCAATTTGATCTTTCTTTTTGGCAATGTCTCTAGTTCTTTCACTAGGGCCAAAAGTAGCATTCCTAGGTCTATCTTTCTCACCAGCAATGTAAACATTGGCCTTATTATTACTCGAACTCTCCAAATTTTCCACCAATATTGTGAGATAGGAAATGGAGACCTTCAATATTTTTTAGCTTTGGTTCCCAATGATCCTAAGCTCAGCCTCAAAGCTAGTATTTCTATCCTCTAAGGATAAAATTTTGTGCTTAATTTCTTTGAATTTGTTAGCATCCCTATCTTTGCTAATCCTCTCACCCTTATCATCCATACCTAAGCTCATACCTTCCATAATTTATTTCCCCATGGAAATTCCCTCTAAGAGGTTGTATTTACTTTTCATCACCCTTAACTTCAACTAGATATCTTTAATTTTCTAGAATGATCATTTAATTACTTTCTAGAAATCAAATACCCCATTCCTAGAAACCTAGAAAATACCAATGACATATTTACATCTTGAATCACTAAGGATAGTCATAAAAGGGTCAATGAGAGGCTCAAGGTTCACATCTTCCCTATTAGTAGTAGCACCAGCCACAAAAACATGCTTTACCTTGCAGCCTTAATGTTATACTAGTTAGCCTTATCAATTTAGCCCTTCACTTTCTCATCAAAAGTGGGGTTCAATATTATATTCCTCAATATCCTCCATACCTTTGTATATAGTATCCTCATCCTTGGGCTAAAAGGGAGGAGAAAGCTTTTCAGTTTTCTCCTAAGGGTTGTGAGTCTTGTTTGAGAGCCTAATAGTCTTCTTCTTATTATCTCTCAAATCATCCTTGTTAGGTTAAATTTCCTCATCATTCTCATTAAACTCATCCTTTGAATAAACTATCCCTTTCTTTGTCTTCCTCTTTCTCGGTCATTTTTTGGTGGGCTTCGGGGTATTTTTCCTTTTTAAAGAGGAGGCTAGAGATTTTACTTTTTTTATGAAAAAGCTTCACACCCTCCTCATTTGATTCAAAGTACCCACTAATCTTAGTGTCTAAAATTTCCTCTTCATGAAGAGACTCAGAGACTTATATTTCCTTGTTTAACTCTAAATGGTGCTAATGAATAAAAGGGCCAACAATATTATCCTTGACATGTTCATAAATCAAGATTGTAAGACCATCATGGATAAGAGTATTAAAGTCTTCCTTTGACTTAATTCTATTAATATTGGTATTCAAAGAAGTTTAAAAATAAGGTAGAATTGACACCTTCCTGTTATGAAAGAAATGATTTAGCAACACATAATGGTAAGTAAAAACCCTAGAAACCCTAACATCAAGGGTACCGTACTCCATAATGGACCTAAGAACCATTCTAGAAACCTTTTTGATAGCATGAGGTGAGTAGTAGGTTTTGTCAACTTTAACTAGAGCACTCTTTTCCTTGTCACACATGAGAAATCTTATCATAGTTGTGTCTGATAACCTTCTATCCCTATAATTTTTTTTCTCAATAGAATGGATGCTAGAAACCATACAAATAACTTCCTCATCAATATTTACTTTCCTACCATCTATAAAGAGTCTACCATTATCTTGTTCCTTAGAAAAGAGTCTAGTAATAGTAGGGTTACCTCCATGTAGATGCTCTATAAGAAAGGTGAGACCTCATGTCTGTAAATTTCTCACACACTATTTTTGGCCTTCTAGTTGCCATAAGAAATAGGTTCCCTTCTTATCCTCAACCCACCAATTGTCATAGTTGAGAAATACTCAGCACTAGGCTTAGAGATAACTCTTGCAATGTAGTCACTATAAAAAGGGATAGTCCAAATAGCTAAAATTAACACCAATAAATCTTGGGGAGGAAAACTTCACCTAGTAAGCATACAACAAAGAATTCTAATAAATGCCATGTCTACTAGAAGGACTATTGTCTTTCAAAATTTTCTTTACTTGATCAAATTATAGGGATCACATCATCATAAAAAATTTATTCATTTTCCATGTATTATATCATAAACAAGGTGAGAGTTAACATCTTCAGCAAGATCTCTCTAAAGATACCATATCAACAATTTCACCGCCACATTAGAAAAGGAGATAAAAAAAGCAATAGACTCCATATAAACATGTGAAATATATATATTTTTAAATGAGATAATAATTTCCTTAGCCTTATTGATGATATTTGAGATGGTCCACAAAGGAGGGATAAGGCCCTTAAAAAACATAATGATGTTATTGGAATCCCCCATAAGCTAAATTATAGAGACACCTATGATTTTTCTTCTTTCTTCATGTTTATCTCCTCATTAGTATAATAGGTCATATATGATCACCTTCATTTATGTAATTTGCATTTTATACCTTTACAAAATAGTGACTATCTTTCAACTCACAAGCATGAGCCTTTTCATCATATAATATGTATACTCCTTCGACATATTTTGAATGATGATTCTCACATCCTTGATGTATATGGTTGTTTAATATAAAAATTCACACTATTGGAAACTTACAATTGGAACAATTTTTATTTTTTCATTGATGTCAAATCTACTAATAAGAAATATTTCTACCTAATCTAAATATCATATCTATTTGATTGATGAAGAGGATTTGAGAAATTTCTTGTAACAATAGAACCTAGAGGAAAGGTTGAGTTATGAAACGGAAGCTACAATGGATATTTGACTAGTTAGACTTTGATAAGACATAATGATTGTTTATATCAAGAAACTTAAACTAAGCCAGGCACTAAAGTAAAAGGTTAAGGAATGTCAAATGATGCTACTGTCAAATGAGCCATAGTAAGTGCAAAGAAAATCTAGTGTTGAACAGGCATCAATATTGATCGAGAAAGATAATTGATGCCAAGCTAAGAGTGTTACAGTGACCAAGTGCTTAAGTGATGACTGCATGTCAAAACTTAGTGATTGTCAAGTAATAGTATTGAGAATGAATTTGAGGAAATTATAATTCCCAGACAACTTAGTTGATTTCTTGGGAGATGTAAATTGTGTTGAAGAAAATATTGATGAGTTGGATCATTAAATTCAAAGTGAGGATTAGGTAAACACCTAATAGATGGAATCCAAAGAAGTTTCTAGAGGATGATCAAGAAGGTGGATAGATACAATGAATTGTGTTGAACCTAATTGTAAATGCTAAGATCTAAAGTGATCATGGAAAATAGAAAAGAAAGAACCACCTACCTAAAGAGATACAAATCCAAACTCAAGGAGAAGAGTGTGAGTGTGAGGCACATATAGAAGAAGGTTGATTAGAGATGCACAAGTGTGAATGTGAAGCTAAAGGAGATTTATTATGCCGATGCTGCTAATATTGATAAGTGAAGTGTGAGTCAAAGGCTTAAGTTTTGTTAGAAGGAAAAGATTGATTTCTTAAAGGGTTCTCAAGAGAATCAAGAATAGAGATTATAGTGGAGGGCTTATCAGTATCAACATATGAACCAAATAGTGATATGAACTTACAAAGTGAGTTGTAATCATACAAATCAAGGCCCTACTATTTTCTTTCTAATCATTGTAAACTATTTGTATTGAAATCCTTTTAATAGAGGTTGACCTAATAGTCATTTGAAGGACTATGTAGTTTATGTCAATCCTTTAATAAGGTGACATTCTAAATGGAATTGTCAAAGTCCTCTGAAAAGGCCACTCCTAACAGGGTGATTAAATCCTCTAACTAGGCCACATTTAACAATGTATCTTGTAAACCTTTACAAGGGTTGGCTCCTAACAGAGCTCACTTTGAAAGAGTGAAAGAGCGGTGATGTGTTGCTGGTGTTTTTTTTGAAATTGGGTTTCCACATAAAATCCTAGTGTCAAACTTGTGTTGAATTCTTTATATGTTTTACAATTTATATTTAGCAAAGTATGTTATATTTGAGATAGTAATTTTACTAGTATAATAAAGACTGAGCAACAACAGGACATGTAGAACACTAGGTGTTTTATATTTAATTATTAAAATGGTACTTATGGACCTTGAGTAACTAATTCACCCCCCCCTCCCCCAGTTATTCTAAACATTTATAATAGACATGAGCTATAATTATCTTAGCCTTGTCTATTTAATATGTATCATAAAAGAAAGAAAGAAAAATGATTTGATTATTTCATACATTAAGAACCCTTGATGTGTTTTTCTCTTAATTATAAAGTATGGAAATTGATAAGATTCACATTTAATCTTCATTTTTAGTTTTTCATGAGAGGGATATAATAGTGACCACAACATTCTTAAAACCTCTTTTTCTAATCACAAATAGGTTTATATGTGTAACTTATCCTATGTAATTTATTTTTTAACTCGTGGACTTATTTAATCAAATAATCCATGTTACAAACCAAAAATTAAAATCCAAGATTTGAAAATCTGCTCTCTAATGTTGGAGTGGGATAATGGAGGATTTGATTCTTCTCCAAGAAATGATTTCTAGGAGGCTGGAATGAGGTTAGTGGACAACAAGGAGGACCAAATAAAAAAATACGTTAGGGGCATTTGCCAAGGTGAGTTGTCATATTTGTCAACTGGTTATTTCTCTACTCTTTTTTCCTCTGAGATTGTAGGGTTAGAGAAATTTTTGGGTCCCCTAGTTCTCATTCAGAAGATCCCCAACATGACTATGATTGGATCATTATTCCTTAAGGACAACTAGAAAGCCTTGTTTGGAGTGGTCCCTAAAGTTGAAAAGGGATGAATTTATGTGGCAAATAATTAGGAAGGTGCTTGTGTCCAAATCAAGAATAGCTCGCTAGATGGGTAAGTGCACCAAGTTGTGGTGCCAAAAGGGGGGTATAAGTGGACATCTTTTTTCTAAAATCAGCAATTTCTAAAATTCAACGAGAATTTGAAGATAGTTACGCTCAAAATTTTAAGATATGACAAAAAAAAAAGTAGTAATCCTTTAAATCTAGTTTCTAAACTACTAATTTTTTTCCAAAATGATTTAGTTTTAGGTCTTCAAAAAAGGGGGCCACGGAAAGTGGTACTATGTATTACAAAAAAGAATAACATAGTACAAAGTGTGGGCCCCCTAAAATTTTAACATTCTTTTTGAAATTCTTTAATTGCTCTAGTCAAAAGTTACCTAAGACTATGTAGTTTATCCTAGGTTTTTTAGGTAATTTTATAATGTATATTTTTTTAATGAATTGTTTAATTAGAGACATCCCAAAAATGTGAAATATCTGTGTGATCCCCCTAGAAATGATTGAAAACTAATCTAAAGTCAAAACTTCTTTTTTTCAAAGTGTGTACAATAGAGTCTAGTTTCTAAAAAACTAATTTGTTGCAATATTCGATGAACGAGCTAAAATCTATAACCCAATTAGTACATGTTAGTTTTTGACAAAAAATAGACATACATTCAAAATAAATTACAGATAAAAGGCTTAAAATAGTTCAAATAAAAAATAAATTATATGGTTATATAGCTAACACAGAGACCTACAATGTCATGTAACCTAATTTTATCGATGCTCAACCACGAGGAAACTTGAAGGAGAGCACACAAGAAAAATCAATCATTTTTTGTGTGTTTGTAACAAAACACATCTCAGACTAGTTTACAGACTCCAAACCTTTAGGTTGGATCCCCAAGGAAAAACCAAACCTTAGGCTTGGTAGAATACAAAACTTTAATAGTGCATGCACCCCATAGTGTGTGTGTGTGTGCGCGCTATAGTGCCCATGCATTATTCAAATATTTTTAAATTTAAGTCTTAATAGCATGTGTGTAATTTAGTGCACATGCACTATTGCAACCTAAATAGTGCATAGAGAGGGAAGGAGAGAGGCAAAGCAAGAGCAAGAGAGAGAGGAGAGCTGGGGGATGGGTGTGTGTGTGTGTGTGTGTGTGTGGGACAGAGAGAGAGAGAGAGAGAGAGAGAGAGAGAGAGAGAGAGAGAGTAGGGGATGGGAGAGGGGAGAGGGAGATTAGGGGATGAGAGAGAGAGGAAGTGAGAGAAGTAGTAGGGGTGGCAAAGAGAGAGTACAGGATGGGAGAGAGAGGAAGTGTGTGTGTGTGTGAGAGAGAGAGAGAGAGTAGGGGTGGCAAAGAGAGTACAGGATAGGAGAGACAGATTGAGAGTAGGGGATGGGAGAGAGAGAGTAGGGGTGGTACAGAAAGATTGAGAGTAGGAGGTGGCTGAGAGAGAGAGAGAAGGTAGTGGGAGAGGGAGAGAGAGAGAGAGGAGGATGAGATTGTGTGCATGAAAGAGAGTACAACATGGGAGAGAGTGTGAGAGTGTGAGAGAGTAGGGGTGGTAGAGAGAGAGTAGGGTATGGGAGAGGGGAGAGAGAGGAAGTGAGAGAGAGTAGGGGTGGTAGAGAGAGAGTATGGGATGGGAGAGATAGATTGAGAGTAGGGGATGGGGGAGAGAGAGTAGGCAATGGGAGAGAGAGAGAGAGAGAGAGAGAGAGAGAGAGAGAGGATGGGAGTGTGTGTGTGTGTGTGAATAGGGAATGGGAGAGGGGGGAGAGAGAGGGGGATGTGTGTGTGTGTGTGTGTGTGTGTGTGTGTGCGTGCGCATGCATGTGTGAAAGAGAGAGAGTAGGAGATGGGAGAGAGAGTATGGAATGGGAGAGACAAATTGAGAGTAGGGGATGAGGGAGAGAGAGTAGGTGGTGGGAGATAGAGTGGGAGAGGGAGAGAGAGAGAGGAGGATGGGTGTGTGTGTGTGTGTGTGTGTGTGTGAGAGAGAGAGAGAGAGTAGGGAATGGGAGAGGGGGGAGAGAGAGGGGGGATGTGTGTGTGTGTGTGTGTGTGTGTGTGTGTTTGAAAGATAGAGAGTAGGGGATGTGAGAGGACATAGAGAGAGTAGGTGGTGGGAGAGGGAGTGAGAGAGGGGGATGGGAGTGTGTGTAAGAGAGAGAGTGTGAGAGAGAATAGGGGTAGTAGAGAGAGAGTAGAGAGGGGGAGAGAGAGGGAGAGAGAGAGAGAGAGAGTAGGTGGTTGGAGAGGGAGTCGGAGAGGGAGAGAGAGGGGGGGATGGGAGTGTGTGTCTATGAAAGAGAGAGTATAAGGGATGGGAGAGGGGAGAGAGAGAGAGAGAGTAGGGAATGGGAGAGATAATGAGAGAGGGGGGGATGGGAGTGTGTGTAAGAGAGAGTAGGGGGTGGTAGATAGAGAGTATGATATGGGAGAGAGTGTGAGAGTGAGAGAGAGAGTAGGGGGTTAAAAAGAGAGAGTATGGGATGGGAGAGGGAGTGAGAGTAGGGGATGAGAGTGAGAGAGAGAGAGAGAGGAGGAGGAGGAGGAGGAGGATGAGAGTGTGTGAGTGAGAGAGAGTAGGGGATAGAAGAGGGGAGAGAGAGTAGGGGATGGGAAAGGAGAGAGAGGGGGGTGGGAGTGTGTGACAGAGAGAGAGTAGTGGGAGGGAGAGGGGAGAGAGAGAGTAGCTCGAGAGAGAGTAGGGTATGGAAGAGAGAGAGTAGGTGGTGGTAGAGGGAGTGGGAGAGGGAGAGAGAGGGGGATGCGAATGTGTGTAAGAGAGAGAGTAGGGGATGGGAGAGAGAGCAGGGGGTGGCAGAGAGAGAGTAGAGAGGGAGAGAGTGAGTAGAGAGAGAGAGGATGAGAGAGAGAGTAGGTGGTGGGAGAGGAAGTGAGAGAAGGAGAGTGAGTGGGAGAGAGAGTAAGGGATGGGAGAGTAGAGAGAGAAAGAGAGGGGGATGGGTGTGTGTGTATGAAAGAGAGAGTAGGCGGTAGGAGAGGGAGTGGGAAAGGGAGAGGGAGAGAGAGGGGGTGGGATTGTGTGTAAGAGAGAGAGTAGTGGATGGGAGAAAGTGTGAGTGTGAGAGAGTAGGGGATGGGGGAGAGAGAGAGAGAGAGAGAGAGAGAGAGAGAGAGTAGGCAGTGGGAGAGGGGGAAGGGAGTGTGTGAGAGAGATCTAGAGAGTAGGAGATGTGAAAGGAGAGAGAGAGGGGGGATGGGAGTGTGTGGGTGTGTAAAAGAGAGAGAGTAGGCAATGGGAGAGGGGAGAGAGAGAGAGTAGGGGATGGGAGATGGAGTAGGTGGTGGGAGAGGGAGTGGGAGAGGGAGAGATAGGGGGATGGGAATGTGAGAGAGAGAGTAGGGGATGGGAGAGAGTGTGAGAGTGTGAGAGAGAGTAGGGGTGGCAAAGAGAGAGTATGAGATGGGAGAGAGAGAGAGAGAGAGAGAGAGAGAGAGAGAGAGAGAGAGAGAGAGTAGGGGATGGGAGAGAGAGAGTAGAGAGGGAAAGAGAGAGAGAGTGAGTGAGAGAGATAGTAGGCAGTGGGAGAGGGAGTGGGAGAGGGAGAGGGAGAGGTGGAGATCAGAGTGTCTGTGAGAGATCTAGAGAGTAGGGGATGGGAGAGGGAAGAGAGAGAGGGGGGATGGGAGTGTGTGTGTGTGTGTGTGAAAGAGAGAGAGTATCCCAAGAGAGAGAAAGAGAGTAGGTGGTGGGAGTGGGAGAGAGAGAGAGAGAGAGAGGGGAGATGGGAGTGTGTGTAAGAGAGAGACTAGGGCATGGGAGACAGTGTGAGAGTGTGAGAGAGAGTAGGGGGTGGTAGAGAAAGAACACAATGGGAGAGAGAGTGTGAGAGTAGGGGATGGGAGAGAGAGTAAGTAGTGTAAGAGGGAGTGGGAGAGGGAGAGCAAGAGAGAGAGGAGGATGAGAGAGAGACAGTAGCTTGAGAGAGAGTAGGGGATGGGAGAGAGAGAGACTAGGCAGTGGGAGAGAGAGGGAGGGAGAGAGAGAGAGAGAGTAGGGGATGGGAGAGGAGAGAGAGAGTAAGGGATGGGAGAGAGAGAGTGAGAGAGAGACTAGGCAGTGGGAGAGGAAGTAGGAGAGGGAGAGTGAGAGAGAGAGAGTAGGGGATGGAAGAGGAGAGAAAGTAGGGAGAGAGAGAATAGGGGATGGGAGAGAGAGTAAGTAGTGGGAGAGGGAGAGTGAGAGAGAAAAAGTAGGGGATGGGAGAGGAGAGAGAGAAAGAGAGAGAGAGTAGGGGATGGGAAAGGAGAGAGAGTGAGAGAGAAAATGATGGGAGAGGAGAGAGAGTGAGAGAGTAGGGGATGGGAGAGAGAGAGTAGGCAATGGGAGAGGGAGTAGGAGAGGGAGAGCGAGAGAGAGTAGGGGATGGGAGAGGAGAGAGTGAGAGAGAGTAGCGGAATGGAGAGGAGAGAGAGGGAGAGTAGGGGATGGGGGATGGTGGGCTAGGGAAAGATTTATTTTCACATAGTGCATACACACTATAGTGTGTATGCACTTTATAATGTGTATGCGCTATAATGCATATGCACTATGTGAAATCACCAAAAAATGGTCATAAAGCAAGTTTAGGTCCCTATTGATCCATATTCTACATTTTGTCTATTGTGCGTTCTATTTCTCCAATAGAAAACATGAATTTCAAGCTACTGGAAGTTAGCAAACACTATTTGAAGACTTTTTTAAGCTAGCAAACACCAAATTGGAAAGACAAAGAGGAAGAATTGGAAAGACAAAGAGAATTGATGAGACTGTTATGCTCAAGAAGACAATTGAATTGTGAAGCTACACCATCTTCCAATGTTGGAGTCATATCATCCCCTCATGTTGAAGAGATGCTAATTTGTAGATCTGACAATGTACACACTCCATCATGTCATGTTGAAGGCACAACATCAACATATCAAGTAGGTGATATTCCATCTTTTGCATCTTATTGCCAAGGCACATCATCTTCAGTTCAAGGTACGCAAAACACTCAACTTTATGTTGAGTTTCAAAATGTTGAGGGAATGGAAAAGATTATAACACCTTCCAAAATTTGTTTTAGAAGACCAAAATATTTGATTGATATTGATACTAACATTTTGAAATCAATGCCTGACAAGATTAGCAAGTGTACTTGTTGAAGAAAAGTTAATCACATGTGGAGATTATTCTTTGAAGAATTAAATATTATAGGTTAATGTCAATTATTTGTTGAAATGATGAGGAATTTGAAATTTAGGCCTATCATGAAGATTCTTAGGCTAAGAACGATGGATGATTCAAATGAAAAAAGTATTATAAAGAATCTAATGAGTGCTTATGACAAAGTGGGTTCTAAATCACACACCAAAGATAGTAATATCACAAGATGAGTATTGACATCAACAATAGTAAGTACTCAAATGAAGAAAGATCAACTCATGAGAACGATAAGAAAAACATTAAAAATTGGTAGAGGTACTCTAAAGAGAGCCATGCTAAGGCATGAGAGATTGGAAGATCCAACAAAAAATGAGTTATGGACATTTAGCAGTAGACTACCACAAAAGGATAAAACAATTAGTGAAGCTTTGAAATCATTAAATGAATATTTTTGTAAAAATAACACACATGTCTTCCCTAATCAAAGAGATGTTGTAAGAAGGAGGATTGGTAGCCAAAATTGCGACCCACATGTAAAACATTTTTTGGACTCAACTCAAACACATTTTTTTGCAAAATTTATTGGTATGTATCCTCAAATTTGAATAAGTCAAATATTTTTTGAGAGAAGTAAACTTTTTTATGTGAAGATAAATCACATATGCACAACTTATTGTTGTAGGATACATATTGAATTTTCTAACCATTTTGATGTTTTTAGGCATATATGTGTGTTTTTGCATTCTAATTTTGTTTTGTAGGATTGTGACATGAATGAGCCACAAATATCTTCAAGGAAATTAATATCCAACATTTTACATGAAATAGGTGATGGCCAACAATTTTACAAAACATCATGCTTGGATGGTCTATGCTTATTTTGTGGTTCTTTGCAACTTTTATTAACTTGTGAAGATATGGATAGTACACATGCGATTGGAAATGAAATAGTAGATTATGAAAAATTTAAGATAGTGACATATGCCCTAAAAGATGGAAAACAGGGTAAAAGATATGATTTAGTTATTGAAAAGATTCCAGTGTATGAATTCATGAAGATTTTTCATGAAAAGATTATTTATGAGTATGCAAGGCATACACATAGAGCTCGATGGCTGAATTTGAAATTCAAGTTGTGCAATGATACATTTCCACTAGATACCATTGTTTTGGTTATAGACTCTGTAGAGAACTACACACTACAACCACAAAATGAGGTACAAGAAAAGTATTAATTCTTCTCAATAGGTTTCCATATTTGTTCACATAACATTTATGCATTCACCTACAAGTACATAGGTTGACAGGAAGATTTTGAGGGAGTACCATTTTTACATCATCGATGATTGATCACATTCTATGGATTTTGTACATGGTTGTTTTCAACTATTTTATGGAAATTTGGCTAACAAGGGCATAATATATCGTTAGCACATTATTTGGTCAGACAATTGCATATCTCAATTCAAGAATGCACATATATTCTATTAATTGGGTAGGATGCAAAGGTTGTGTAGAATTTAATATATGTCGAATTTCATAGAGGCTAGTCATGGAAAGGGAGAGCATGATGGTGTAGGCGCATGCATCAAAAGAGCCTTATCTCATGAAGAACTAAAGTACAAAGATGGAACAATATTGATAGATGCAAAATCCATCATGTAGTGGTGTAAAGCTATAATAAGTTCAGGTAAGGAAGGTGAGTCTACAGTTCATAGATTTTTTTGGTTGATAGATAATACTAACATTGCACCATATGAGGATTGTTGCACACTCACTGGATCAAGTGAGTTGCACTCTTTTAGAAGCTCTAATGCAGGTTCATGGAATATCCATATATGAAAAATGGCATCCTATTTTCCATCATGTGCACAAAAAAATTGGAATGACTATGAGTTGGCTAAATGGGTGGAAAAATGGAACATACAGGTTTTGGACTCAATTGACACATATTGTCCCCCACAAGCACTAGAAATGGTAGAGATGGATTTGTCTATTGACTTTGACCACTTTTCTAATCTAGTAAAACCTCATAATATATATATTTATATATCTTTGTAATTTCAATTTGTAATTTTATAACTTTTGCCTAAGTATTTTTTGAATTAATGACCACATTTTGTACATTTATCACTATAGGCCATGCTTTTGTGGTTATTGCACCTAAAGACAATGAAGAAGGGATAGATTATTATTTTTGTCATCGTGTCCAAGCCAAAAAAAAATTGAATGACTTGGTTATAGATGGTGAAGGTTTAGAGTACCATATTAGTGCGGTGGTTGTAACCAGCACATGGCTTAGACGATATTCTATGAAAAACCCTAACTTGTGGTTATTTGAGGATTGGAAAATAGAGAGGAAGATTCTTCATTATTCAAACCTTGTTGTCGCATCAAATATCCACTTGATAAAATATGATGGAAAACCACATAATAAGATTCTTTGGAAATTTTGCGAGTCAGACCACGAGGCAATACTTGAGACATTAAAATGTAGAGTAGATCTAGTTGGTTCATTATATTGAATAGGGAGAGAGAAAAAGAGAGAAAGAGTGGTCAATTGAATCCTTTGTGTCATTATAAGCCAGGATACCAAATTGAACCAAATGTCAAATTTGAGGAATTTGAGTTATTTTGTATGAAATAAGGAGTTTGTAGGCCTTTAGATAAATTTAAATGCCTTGGGGTCTTTGCACAAAGATTTAGGTGTCTAGGAGGTTATTGAAGCAAAAATGTCAATGTTGTCATCCAAAAAAAACTCAAAATGACAACTTTTCTTGCTAAATAATTGAAAAGGAAGTTGAACATTGGCATAACCATTTGAATGATGGTTATGGTCGTTGGAGGCAAGGATTACATGTTTAAAAATATTGTACATGGGGAGGAAAACATAGTTTTATGTTAGCATAACATAGTTGTAAATGGAGTTGTAGGAAGGAGAGGAAGAGTTCCATGGGGTTGAGTTGATTCTATGAACCCATCTTCAAGGACTTACTTTGGAAACCCAGCCTAATTAGGCCTATTAGGTCTATAGACTAAAATGGAGTTTGGGTATGTTAGAATGGAGTTAGCCCTTGATCCTTTGGAGTCTTCAAGAACTAGGTAAAAGGTATTTGAAAAGGTGATAAGTTGGCCTTGTCCTTTGGAAAGTTTGGAAGTTTTCCAAGGAAAATGAAATTTTGACCTACTAGGATTTCTAGGCCTAAGTTAGGGATATTGATCCTTTGAAGGTGTTGGGGCCTTGAAAGTGCATGTATCCTAGTGGTTTAGTCCTAGAAATGTTGAATCAAGTCTAAGTTTGAAGTCTTGAAACATTTTTACTTGTTTTTCCTTAATTGGCCTAGTTGAGGGCAAGTGTCCCTAAAGCCATATTTTGATCCAAGTTTTCCAAGAGCCCTAGGAAAAGGGAAGGACATTAGGAGAGTGGAATCCACTTGGATAAAAAAAGGTCATCATTTGGCAAAGGCTGGTAACCAAGAAATTATCCTAAAGTGGGTTTGAGTACCCTTAGAGGTTTAAGCACCAAGTGGCAAAAGTAGGTTGTGTTCTCTGCATCAATAAGGGTCATTAGACCTAGGTCTGATAGCTAGGGTGTAAGAAGTCAAAATGTATTTGGAAGTGTTAATAACTAGCCTAAAAGTCAAGGAATACCTTACCATAGGGAAATGAGAAACTTAAGGGATAAGTCTCTAGCTTAGGGAAGGGTCCTTAGCATGGAATTGCTAAGGGATAGCCCATTTAACAAGTTAGAAGTGTTAGAAAGTATTTTGCATATAGTAGAAGTTTGAATTGCATAGGCAGGGATAGAAAAGAGTAAAGAACATATTGTTTCATCATAAATAACGAAGTATATTGAGATCTGGCTTTCTTTAAAAGGGTTCAAAGGTAGATTGAAGGTCATCATCAACATTATTATTTTTTAAACATAACCTTTCAATATGTTGCTCTTGATTTTTGTTTGGTAAGAATTAAGTATAAATCTACACAAAAATCCATTTGCATTGTGGCTCATGTCTCTTAGTGGTGCAAGAGCACTCTCACATGGAATGGTGAAATAAGGGTGTTTGGGCCTCTTAGGTTCACCTTTAACCCTTTCGTATGGCCCATTAGCAATTTGGGTATATTATGAGCTCATTGCTCAATCAGTTCACAAGGGCACAATTTATGTAATTTTAATGCATATACTTATAATATAGGGTCTAGTAGTTGTGTTGGGTCAATATAAACTCACTTGAATGGTTAAAATGCCTTTTAGGCACTAAAATGTTAAAAATACATTAAAAGTACAAAAGTTGCTATGCAACTTTACAACTTTTTGCATAACTAAGCAAAAATACTTCTAATCTTTCCTCCAATAGTCAAACCCTTTCAAATATGGTTGGATCAGTTGGGGAAGACCTTCATATAGCCTTTTCAAGTGAGTGGAAGGTACAATGTACATTTTTGGCATTGAAATCAATAAAAACAACCTTGTTTTCAACATTCTAGGCTATTTTTTGCATGGTATGGTCATGTATAGATGTCTAGGGATCTATTCTTGGTATGGTTGGATAGATATTTGAATCATCTTTATAATACAATTGGTTTGAGGTCTTCAAATTCTTTAGAACTTAAATTATTCCTATTTTAGTGCTGACAGCTTGAAATTTAAGGGTTTCAAGGGTTTTGATTGAAATCAAGATATAATGTGAGATTCCACCATAGGAAAATTATGGCCTTTGATGGAATCCTTGTATTTTTAATGCACTTTAATATGCTTTTGGTTTTAGGTGATAAGATGCAAGGAGAAGGAAGAAACATGATGCCTTAGATGTATATACCTTGTATCCATCAATACACAAACCTGCTATCCCAACATTTTAAGCCCTCAAAACTCCATATTATGGTCTATAACTTAGTAATCAGCATTTCTGGATCATTCCTCAACATCTCCAATTAGTCTCATGTTTTGTGCACATGTTTAAATGGTACCTCCTTTGTAAATGTGGCCTAATTAGCCCTTGTGTCTAAATGTTATCCCCACGGGTTTTGACAATTTGCTTGCTAATGGGATCTCTCCACTTTGGAATCTAATAGTACATTATAAATAAGAAGTAATCTTTGTGTTAGTCTTTTCTTTTCATGCCAAGTGTACAAGTTGCAGACCTAAGTCTCATTCCTTGGGCTACTAGGAATCCAAGAGGTTAATGAAGGAACTATGTCCTTTTCTTAGTTTGCGCTAGTCAATATGCCTATTTTGATGTAAGAACATAATTTATTGAGTCTAAGTTCTTGGTTCCATGTATAGTGTAGGTTTCTTGTATTAAGCAATATTTGTTGTCAAGGTGCAAGTGTGGGGTCTTGAGCCTTGTTTGGGTTGTCAAACCTTTTTAGATTGTTCTTGTAGGTTGTACTCTCCCAATCTACCTTGTTAGTACTTTGCCACTTGCATCACTTAGGCCCTTTTTTATGTCTTTGAATGCCCTTGCATTATCCTCATAGTTACTAGTGTATAGGTCGATATTTGAATCTCAACATGTGAATAGTTTGTCTTAGTTCTTATATGTAGTCAACGTCCTTGACATTAATTACAAGTCATAAGTTACATACATTAACAAAATGCAATTGGGTCTGACAAACTTGATTGCAAGTTTTCTCATGCCTAAGTGGTTAGCAGGCCTTAAGATCCAACCAATAAGTCATCCTTCTATGTTGATAGGCACATATTGTAATCAAGTCTCTAGGAATTGATTGCAAGATCTTTAAGCATCTTCATATGTCATTGTGTTAAGTCTTGCATTCCTAAAATATAGTCTTGAAGACCTAATTTCATATCACCCTCTTAACACAATCATAGTTAAGCATTTGAGACTTGACTACATATCAACATGTATTGAAGCTATAGGACCCAATTACATATTGTATCTCTTCTACACTTGCAATCAAGTCTTTAGGGTATGATTACATATCTTCTTGATAGAAACTTTAGGCAAAGTGATGTAGAAAAATATGGTCCCTTCCAAGTTCTATGAGAAAATACTTCGAACAATGTGTTTTCCCAAAGGTTTCTGAATGCAACCTTAAGGCTTAAGTTTCCCAAATCATATAAATGACTTATCCAAAGACTTCTTAGTAATATAATGGTTTTAATACCCTAATACAAACCAAATAACCAATTTACCAAATACCAAGAGCCAATCTCTAAGGTAAACCAATCATCCCAACCTACTAGACCTACAAGCCCCAATTAGCCCTCAAATGTTGTCCTCTTGCATTTTTCTCCACATTTTTTCATAACAAAAAGAAAATAAATTCAATATTATGATACCCATTTGGCTTCTCTATAACATATCAAAAGATGAGGTATGGTTGTTTTGGACAAGTCTCTATTGTTACACTATGGGCCACTTTTTAAGCATAAAAACCCCTCCATTTACAAAGGAACTATATGGAATAATTATCCCCCAACCATAAAACTTGGTAAATTATCTTAATATGATCCTAAATTGAGGATTATTTTATTAGATTGAACCCATCAACTGTTCCTTTTATGAAACCCTCACCAAACAAGGCAAAAAACTAGGGCCTCTTCAAATCTGACCAAAAAATCACTTCTAGGACCTGTTAGTTGATCCTACACCATGTTTATGATGGTTAATTTTATTGTTTTGAATAAAACTATGGCCTCCTTTAGGTAGATCTCCCACTGCTAATGGCATCAAATTTAATGCGTTTTCATGCACCCAAGCACTCCAAACTTGTCCAATTGGATCATCATCTACATCCTCTAACTATTCCCTACATTGGTATGCATAATTACATATGATACATGTTAATGATCCATCCCTAAGTCACAATTAGAACAGAAAAGGGATGGTTACATCATTTTTCTTGAAGGAAATTGGTGTAGGGCACCAAGGAAAATGGATAGTGGTCCTAGTGTCTCACAGTTAGGCAATATAGGCTGCAAAGTGGAATTTGAAAACAAAACTGCAAAAATCTATGAAAATGATGGTAAACTGATAGGAAAAGGAGATCAAACAAAGAGTAATTTGTTTTACCTTGATATGGATGATGTTTCTTTTCTACTTGCAAGATTTGATAATGAATGGTTATGGCATAGAAGATTATGTCATGTCAATTTTGATAATCTAGTCAACATTAGTAAAATGAGGAAAGTCAGAGGTTTACCAAAATTGAAGAAGCTTGATAATATCATGTGTAAACAATGTCAGCTAGGAAAGATGATAAAGTCAAGTTTCAAAAGCAAGAACTATACATCTAAAGAGAAACTTGAGTTAGTTCACACTAACTTATGTGGTCCAATGGAAATACAAAGCTATAGAGGAGATAAATACATAATGCTATTTGTTGATGACTATTCTAGGATGATGACTGTTATGTTCTTAAAACAAAAATCTGATGTTTTTTAAATGTTCAAGTGGTATGTAGCTAGAGTTGAAAAGGAAACTGGAAAAAGCTTGAAATGCCTAAGCTCAGATAGAGGTGGTGAATTTACATCAAATGAATTTGAGATATTATGTAATGACAATGGAATCAAAAGACAAACATCAGCTCCTAGAACTCCCCCACAGAATGGAATTGCTAAGAGAAGAAACAGATCTGTAATTGACTCTGCTAGAACATTAATGATGGAAAAGAATGTTGCTCTAAAATACTGGAGAGAGGCTGTAAGCGTAGCTGTTCATACACTGAACCGAGTACAAGTCAAGAAAGGTACAAATACAACACCTTTTGAATTATGGTATGGTTACTCACCAAATGTAAAATATTTCAAAGTGTTTGGTTGCAAATGGTTTATCCTTAAAGATGTTAGAAATGGAAAATTTGATGCAAAAAGTGATGAAGGTATATTTCTTGGTTACTCCACAAGAAGTAAGGCATATAAGTGTTTGAATATTAACACTAAAAAAATTGTGGAAAGTGAAAATGTAAATTTTGATGAGCATACAGAAGTCCAAGCTGAAGAACCAAAGAAAATGGAAGAATACAGAACCTTTGTATATTCTTATGAAGGAATGACTGTTGATGAGGATGATGTCAAGGAAATTAAAAATCAACAACAAGTGTCAGTTTCAGCCGATTCACAACCAATGAATGTCGAGTTGCATTCAGAAGCCGAGTTACAGAATGAAGAAAATGCACAATCTAATTCTGAAGACAGTACACATAATGAAGAACAACCTGACAATGAAGTACATAGTGATTCTGAATCTAAAAGATCAAATATGGAAACAAGGATAGAACCAAGATTATCCAAATATGTAAAAAGACATCACCTTGCTGAACAGATAATTGGTGACAAAGATGCAAGACCAATGACAAGGAACAAACTAAGACATGAATCATGTCTAATCAAAAAATCTAAACCCAAGATAGTATACGGTGCATTACAAGATGGCGACTCGTATAAAGCTATGGAAGAAGAAATTGATCAAATAAGAAAAAATAAAACCTGGATTTTGGTTCCGAGACCAACTGACAAGAATGTGATTGGCACCAAATGGGTATTCAGAAACAAACTAGATGAGAATGGTGAGATTACCAGAAAAAAAGCTAGACTAGTGTGTAAGGGTTATGCTCAAGAAGAAGGAATAGACTATGGAGAAACATTCGCTCCTGTTGCTAGAATGGAAGAAGTAAGAACTTTACTTGCATATGCTACCTACAAAGATTTTAAATTCTATTAGATGGATGTAAAATTCGCTTTCTTAAATGGTATACTAGAAGAAGTCTACATTGAACAACAAGAAGGATTTGTTGATGAAAACAATAGGGATATGGTGTGTAAGTTACATAAAGCACTCTATGGTTTGAAACAAGCACCTAGAGCATGGTATGAGAGACTTCACAAGTATCTAGTGCAAATTGGATTTGAAAGAACTAATGATAACAGCAACATATACATCAAGGCAGAAGAAGGTAAAGACATTTGGATTGGAGGAATCTAAACCAGTCAGCACACCAATGGCCATAGGAAATAAGCTATCCAAAAATGATGAGTCAGCTGAAGTCAATCAAACAATGTATAGATCCATGATTAGAAAACTACAATATGGTGTACATAGTAGACCAGACATAGCATTAGCAGTTGGAATAGTGGCTAGGTTCTCTGATAATCCTAAAGAAAATCATCTCATAGCAGTAAAAAGAATAATGAGATATCTCAAAGGGACTGATGATTTTGGTCTATACTACAAAAAGAATGGAAAATTTGAACTCAATGCATATAAAGACACAGTCTGGGGAGGAAACATTGATGACAGAAAAAGCACAAGTGGAGGTGCATTATTTCTAGGAAAAAGGCTGGTTACCTGGACTAGCAAGAAACAAACATGTATATCTCAGTCCACTACAGAGTTAGAATATGTGGCAGCTACAGTCAATTATACAAACATTGTATGGCTTGCACATCTATTGAATGGAATGAAAGAAGAAGTAACAAAACCGGTGATATTGTATTGTGATAATACAAGTGCTATAAATATATCCAAAAATCCAGTAATGCATGCAAAAACCAAGCATATTGCAATCAAGTATCATTATGTTAGAGAATTGGTAGAAGACAAACAAGTGAAATTGGAATACATTCACACAAAGGAACAAACTGCAGATATCTTCACCAAACTGTTGCCCAAGGATGCCTATGAATATCTGAGAGGCAAGTTGGGGGTTATACCCCTAAGTCAAGAAGTTTAAGGCAACAAGGAAGCTGCCTTGCATCAATAGGAATAAATCATTGAAATATTAACAGGTTGATGCAAAGGATGACAGTAGGAATAGACACTCCAAATCAGTCACAAGCATGGTGACAGAGGAAGAAAAACAACAAGAAGAAAAAGCTTATATTCTACATCTTTGGCATTTATGTCAAAGAGGGAGAAATATGTAGAAAACTGATCAATGCAAAGAAAGAGGGAGATATATATGAAAGAGGGAGATATATGTGATTAGTAGTGAAAATGCAGCAAGCTAATGTATACAATCTTGGTGGTAACTGAATTGATTACTTGATCAGTTTGGTTTGCCATCAATGCCAAAGAGGGAGATTGTTGGGAATGATTGAAATGATCATAAGAAAAGTTGTTGGAATAATAATGGAACTAGTAAAGAATGTCCTCAATCATTGTTTTGTCATTGATGTCAAACTTGCTACTTGCAGGGATGACAATTGCTTTAGTGATCCAAATACTATCAATTAGTTGATTGTCAAGGTGGAGGCAATCAATAAGATGTAACTAGAACATGTAGAGAAAGGTTGAAGTTATGATGTTGTAATGAAGTACAAGGATCAGCTAAGCCATTGATGAAAAAGTGTATTTGATGACATACTATAAGATACAAAGAATGGGCACACTGAAACATATCTAAGTCTTTTGTAAAGCTCAAAATAAGTTCATTAGAGAGAAGGTGTCGAGCAAGTTCAGATGTCGAGCAAAACCAAGTGCCGAGAAAAACCAAGAGCCGAGAAAAACCAAGTGCCAAGTGTCAAGAAAAACCAAGTGTCGAGCAAAACCAAGTGCCAAGTGCCAAGTGCCAAGCAAAACCAAGTGCCGAGCAGAACCAAGTGCCGAGCAAAACCAAGTGCTGAGCAAAACCAAGTGCCAAGCAGAACCAAGTGCCAAGTGCCGAGCAAAACCAAGTGTCGAGCAGAACCAAGTGTCGAGCAGGTATAGGTGTCGAGTAACACAGAGGTGCAGAGCACCAGTAACTCAATAATGCCGAGTTGCTACATTATTTTGGAAATCAAAGATTTGTCATATCTAAGCCGACAAGGTTGTTATCTAGAAGTTTGTGAATTAAAAGGAAGATAAGAACGATGAGCTGGTGGCATAGAACACCATGTAAAATGTTTTTAAGATACAACTGGCGAAGTTTCTAGAAGAGAACAAGATATAGGGTAGATACATTGTATCCTACCTAATCCATTTTGAAACCCTAAAATTGGAGAGGGAGAATTGAGTGGCAAAGGCAAATTAGACTTCTATATAAGAAGACATGAATTAATGAAAAGAACAGAGGGGATAGTGAGAGAAAGAGCCGTGGTCAAGCATAAAAGCATGAAATGCTGAAGAATGTGCTAAGGAGAAGATAGCATAGGAACTCTGTTTGGATAGATGACCACAAGGATGATTGCATTGGCAAGATGAGTAAGAAGACTCAAGAAGACGAAGCTTGAGAGGGAGACAAGTAGTCAGAGCTGAAGTGATTGAAGCCAAGCATAAGGATTGAATTGAAATAGTGATCTAAAATCTGCAAAGTATGTTGTAATTTATATCAGATCAAAAGACCATTATCGTTACTTTCTAGCAATTGTAACAATAAGATAAATCCTATGGACTTAGGTTGGTTTAATAGCCATTAGATAAATCCTTTAACAAGGTGACATTCCAAGTGAATGTTCTAAAGACCTTTAATCAGGCCCATTCCTAATAGTTTGGTAAAATCTTCTAACAAGGTCACATTTAACAGTGTGTTGTAAGCCTTTAACAGGGCAGGCTTTTAACAGGACATCACTTCAAAAGAGTGAGAATCAAGTAGCATGTTACTGGTGGTTTTTCCCAAATTGGGTTTCCACGTAAATCATTGTGTCATGTGTTGATCTTGAATGTTTTATCTTTGCATATTGATTTACAGTAATTTGCTTATATGACTGATTTAGGTTTGAACAGATGATAAGGGTATGGAATTATTAAAAGTATTAAAAAGATATTAATAGGGCATTTGGACCTAGAATAGTTTATTCACCCCCCCTCTCAGTTATTCTAAAGAATTATAACAATATGTTGTACATGGAGAGGACAATATGATGGTACGGACTAGTGAACATTTGCATGAATAAAACTCTATTTTTCTATCATTTTCACTATTTTTTTATGTTGTACAAAATTGTATAGATTGGGAGAAGGGATCAATTGACATGGTTGGATAGGCTGATGAATAGGCTTCATTTGCTTTTGGTTTGAAGGATTTATCTTTTGATTTGTTCAAGTTATTGTATTTTTTGTTCAAGTTGCTTGTTTGGGGCTAAATTTGAGGGTTTTGGCAATCATGTGCCTCTAACTTGCAATCCCACTGTTGGAATTTAATGTCACTTGGAGGGATGCAAGTTAGGGGAGTGTACTTTAATATGGTATAGTTTTAGGCCTGGAGGAGAAGGTTTCATATTTTTACCAACCAGCCCTAGGCTAAACATCCCTATGTGTTAAGCCTAGATTTGTAGGAGAAGTGGTGATTAGACTTCCAAACCAACCAATCTAACCCATAAAAAGGGTGAAATGGAGATGTGGCATGGGGAGGAAGAGTTCCATGTAGCTGTGTTGGTTCTATGAACCCATGTTATTGGTTCTATGAACCCATATCCTAACACTTGCTTTGGAAAGCCAGTCTAATTAGGCCTATTAGGTCTGTGAACCAAGTGGGAGTTAGGACATTCTGGAGTAGGTTCATCCTAAGATATTTTGAAGTCTTCAAGAACCTTATAAAGGGTATTTAAAAAGGTAATTTTTTTGATACCTCATTTGGAAAGTTTGGAAGTTAGCCATAGAAAATTGATTTTGGGAATTTGGTCTTTTGGGGATGTTAGAACCCTAAAATTTCATGAATCTCTATGGTATGAGCCTAGTGATGTTGATCCTAGCCTAAGTTTGGAGTTTGGAAACCAGATTTCACATTTTGCCTTATTTGGCCTAGTTGAGGGCTAGTGTCCCTAAAACCTATAATTGACCTAAGTTTTCTAAGAGCCCTAGAGAAGGGGAAAGACCTTAGAAAAGTGGAGTCCACTTGGAGAGATAGTGGTCAGCATTGGGTAAAGGTTGGTAAGCCTGATTCGCATCTTGCAGTGGGTTGGGTGCTACTAGGTAGTTAAGAAGCTTTTGGTGAAAGAAGGTTGTAAGCTCTACATCAGAAACAATGTCAAAATGACTATCTACAACATTTTGTCTAAATAAATGAAAACTTCAAATTGGACCTAAGTGTGGTAGTATGGGTATTGGATGCAATTTATTGCAAACTTGCAAACAAGAAGAGTTTTATTGTTGCATTTCACCAATCTCACTATGTCCATGGTCATTGTTCTCTTTTCATTCATGTTTGGGGGTATGTTCTTGGTGCAGAGCAACAAGGCACTTGGTTTATATTTTGGTTTTCATGTTTTTTTTACCTACTTAGGCTAGAATAAACAACCCTTGGATGAGAAGTCCATGGTTGTCAAAGAAAGACACCATTTTGTATGCTGAAGGCACTTCATGCAATTTATAAGAAAAAGTTGTTCATTAGGAAAATTTGGGATTTTAAATGTTTTTGGTCAAGAAATCCTAGGACTAAGTTACTTTTAGTTGGTTAGGTATGTTAGAACCTTTTCCAAGTCCTAGAAGTGGAATCAAATGAACAATGTAAAAACTACACTTTTTGTGCAAAGTTGCATTGTTGAAAGTTGTGAAAGTTCCTCAAATTTGTGACTTAGTAGGAAAAGGGTTATAACTATTAAAATATTGGTTCTAGCCATTAAAATACACATAGGAGATATATATACCTCATTTGTGAGGTTTGGAGGGCATTAATATATAGATTAGAAGAAGTTGCAAAGAAAGAAATTCAATTTTTGAGTCATTTTCACTGTTGTTTGCATGCTAAATGAAATGTATGGACTTTTAGACCAGATGTGGTGGAATTTTGAGATAGATCTTTGAATCAAATTTATTTTCCTTCTAGTCTCATAATTCTACGTGTTTTCTAACTCAAGTTATTGCATTTTTAGTGAAACTAGGTTTTTAGGAGAACATTTTGGTACACATAGCGAAAATGGGCCTCTAACTGTAGTTTCCTTGGTTGAAATTGCATGCCCAGTTGGGAAATGGTATTTAGTAGGATCATTTTTAAGATTCCAAGGTTTCAAGACTGGAGGATGTGTTTGGTGATTTTTCCAATCAAGCCCTAGTCAAGTACCATGAAGGATTTGACCTCTTGTATCGTGTTGATTTGTGAATGGCAGGAGTTTGGGAATTAGTGAAGGGCTAAAAATTTGAAAATAAGTTATTTTAGTGTTGTCAAACCTTCTTGATTATTGAGTTCATTTTCACGACACCATTTCCTACTAGTTGCTTTGTAAACTAGTCATCTACTTGACTGGGACATGTTTGGGAATTAACAATCTCCATTTAAGCTGAAGTCTACATTTAAAGGTGGCAATGAATTTTTTGTTGTTCTATTAAGATCAGTAATATATTTTGATGAAAAATTTAAGGGATCATGCCCAACTTGAGTATCCCGGCTTCTCAAGTCCTGTAAATGCAAAGTTGCAATGTCACTCAAAAAGTTGCTTGAGCAACTTTTGCAATTTTTGTAAAAAAGTTGCATATGGAAGTTTGGGAAGTTGTAACTATATATGCTTGGGTATATGAGCATGGAAAATTTTTTTTTGAAGGTTAGAAGGTTTCCAGTCAGATTTGCATTTTTAAGCAACTTTTACAACTTTTGTACAAAAAGTGCAACTAATGCAAAGTTAATTAGATTTCACTTCTAGGACTTGGAAAAGGTTCTAAACTATTAAAAATAAAATAAAATCACCTAATCCTAGGTTCTCTTGACAAAGATCTCAAAAAGACTCAATTTGTCCTAATTAGCAACTTTTGCTCATATCTTGCACAAAGTGGCCTATGCATACATATCTTGCTCATATCTCTCTCACCATTCATCATGGGATTAAACTATCTATTCCTTTAGCTTCGGGTGGCTTGGTAAACCCTAGCCCAAAGCTCATCCTGTCCCATTGATTGCTCAAACATTTTTGGGCTTTCCAAACTAAAATTTCCCTAAGGGTCAGGTATGTGCAAGATCATGGTGTACCAAACTATGGCCTTAAGTGGCAGTGAAAAATCAGCAAATCAGGTTTATGTCAACTTGACACATAATTTTGAAGTGGTTATGGACTTTATATCAAAAAGTTGTAAGAAAATAATTTTTAAAAAATTGAATGTAGTTTCTAAACTACTAGGCCTTATCAGGAGAAAAAAAAAATTGATTGGTCAAAAGTTTGAATTTTAATGCAGTACTAAGAAAATTTCAGGGCGAAAATAAAAAGTAGGTGTATGTCTGACCACCTTAATCAAAATCAAATCATAATATTTTTTTAATATAATTATAGATATGAAAACTAGACTCATGCCCGGATGTGACGCATATTTTTTGATATTTTTATTCCAAATAAATAATTAAATATGAATTTTCTACCAAAAATTTTTTGGATTAAAAAAAGTCCCGTGTCTGACCACCCTAACTAATAGAAAATTTGATCAAATTTTTCTTTTTTTGTTTTTTTCTTATACTAGGCGAAGTATAGAATGTGACGCAACTTTTAGATTTAAAAAATGTTATACCGTTTGAAAGTTATAGCTATTTTTCATTCAGTATGTCAATCAGCACTTTACAATAATCTTCATTGATAATTAACTAATAAATACTTATCGAACTCAGAATTTGACAGAAATTATATTGATGGAATCTAGAGAGTGATATTAAAAAACTCATTTCGTTTCATTCAATTTCGATCAAAATAACATTGTCAGACGGCTACCCGAAGTCTAAGTATCACTAAAACACTCTATAAACACGTCTTTGGGGTTGACCGGGCAGGCTTGGTAAATACCAAGCCTGATCGGATATCCGATTTCAAATCGGATATCCGATTTGACATCAGATATCCGATATGGCTCGGTAGTCAAATTCCAAAACATTTCAAATTTTCGAGGGAAATTCGATTTAAACGTTCTAATTTTTTATTTTTAAATTATTTCACTTATATTAATATGTAAAGGCATATTTTAATATATTATATATATATATAATAACGTAATGTAAACATACAAGATATAATCTAGTAATATATAATAATATCTTATGTTAATCTTATTACAATCTATATATATAATATATATTATTATTATTTTTACTAAATATAATAACATAATTTATATAAATATAAAATACGTATTATATATTATTATATTAATATGTATGTTATTAATATATACAATAACGTAATATTTTCATTAAATGTAATATGTATTATATATTATTATATTAATATGTATAATAATATAATATTTATATAACAACGTAATATTCTTATTAAATATAATATATATTATAAATATTATTATATTAATATGTATGTTATTAATATATTTATATAATAACGTAATATTTTCATTAAATATAATAATGTAATATGTATATGTATATATATATATATATATATATATAATTATATTGATATGTATATTATTAATATATATGTATATTATTAATATGTATATTATTAATATATAAGAGTCAAAGGGGGTCATAGGGTGACCTATAACCATCTTTGACCCATTAAACGACGATATATGTCCCTAGGGGTCCTAAGACCCCTAGCGACATATGTCATCCTTTAATGGGTCAAAGGGGGTCCCTTTGACTCATTAAATGATGACATATGTCCTTAGGACCCCCAAGGACATAACCGAATCGTTCATATCGGTCAAAGGGGGTCATAAGGTGACCTATGACCCCCTTTGACCCATTAAACGACGACATATGTCTCTAGGGGTCTTAGGACCCCTAGGGACATATTTGAATAGGTATTATGGGTCAAAGGGGGTCATAGGGTGACCTATGACCCTCTTTGACCCATTAAACGATGACATATGTCCCTAGGGGTCCTAGGACCCCTAGGGACATAGTCGAATCGTTCATATGGGTCAAAGGGGGTCATAGAGTGACCTATGACCCCTTTTGACCCATTAAATGACGACATATGTCCCTAGGGGTCCTAGGACCCCCAGGGACATAGTCGAATCATTCATATGGGTCAAAGGGGGTCATAGGGTGACCTATGACCCCCTTTGACCCATTAAATGACGACATATGTCCCTAGGGGTCCTAGGACCTCTAGGGACATATTCGAATGGGTAATATGGGTCAAAGGGGGTCATAGGGTGAACTATGACCCTCTTTGACCCATTAAACGACGACATATGTCTCTAGGGGTCCTAGGACCCCTAGGGACATATTCCAATCGTTCATATGGGTCAAAGGGGGTCATAGGGTGACCTATGACCCTCTTTGACCCATTAAACGACAATATATGTCTCTAGGGGTCTTAGGACCCTTAGGGACATATTTGAATGGGTAATATGGGTCAAATGGGGTCATAGGGTGACCTATGACCCTCTCTGACTCATTAAACGGTGACATATTTCTCTAGGGGTCCTTGGACCCTTAGGGACATATTCGAATTGTTCATATGGATCAAAGGGGGTCATAGGGTGACCTATGACCCCTTTGACCCATTAAATGACGACATATGTCCTTAGGGGTCCTAGGACCCCTAGAGACATATTCTAATAGGTAATATGGGTCAAATGGGGTCATAGGGTAACTTATGACCCTCTTTGACCCATTAAACGACAACATATGTCCCTAGGGGTCCTCAAACCCTGAGGGACATATTCGAATTGTTCATATGGGTCAAAGAGGGTCATAGGGTGACCTATGACCCTCTTTGACCCATTAAACGACGACATATGTCCCTAGGGGTCCGAGGACCCCTAGGGACATATTCGAATCGTTCATATGGGTCAAAGGGGGTCATAGGCTGACCTATGACCCTCTTTGACCCAATAAATGACGACATATGTCCCTAGGGGTCCTAGGACCCCTAGGGACATATTCGAATCGTACATATGGGTCAAAGGGGGTCATAGGCTGACCTATGACCCTGTTGACCCATTAAATGACGATATGTCTTTAGGGGTCCTAGGACCCCTAAGGACATATTCGAATGGGTAATATGGGTCAAAGGGGGTCATAGGCTGACCTATGACCCTCTTTTACCCATTAAACGATGACATATGTCCCTAGGGGTCCTTAGACTCCAAGAGACATATTCGAATGGGTAATATGGGTCAAAGGGGGTCATAGGGTGACCTATGACCCTCTTTGACCCATTAAACGATGACATATGTCCCTAGGGGTCCTAGGACCCTAGGGACATATTCGAATTGTTCATATGGGTCAAAGGGGGTCATAGGGTGACCTATGACCCCCTTTGACCCATTAAACGATGACATATGTCCCTAGGGGTCCTAGGACCCCTAGGGACATATTCGAATGGGTAATATGGGTCAAATGGGGTCATAGGTCTTTTTGACCAATTAAATAATGACATGTGTCTCTAGAGGTTCTAGGACCCCTAAGGACATATTCGAATCGTTCATATGGGTCAAAGGGGGTCATAGGGTGACCTATGACCCTCTTGACCCATTAGACGACGATATATGTCTCTAGGGGTCCTAGGACCCCTAAGGACATATTCGAATGGGTAATATGGGTCAAAGGGGGTCATAGGGTGACCTATGACCCTCTTTGACCCATTAAACGATGACATATGTCCCTAGGGGTCCTCGGACCCCAAGGGACATATTCGAATGGGTAATATGGGTCAAAGGGGGTCATAGGGTGACCTATGACCCTCTTTGACCCATTAAATGATGACATATGTCCCCAAGGGTCCTAGGACCCTAGGGACATATTCGAATCGTTCATATGGGTCAAAGGGGGTCATAGGGTGACCTATGACCCCCTTTGACTCATTAAACGATGACATATGACCCTAGGGGTCCTAGGACCCCTAGGGACATATTTGAATCGTTCATATGAGTCAGAGGGGGTCGTAGAGTGACCTATGAGCCCCTTTGACCCATTAAATGATGACATATGTCCCTAGGGGTCCTAGGACCCCTAGGGACATATTCGAATGGGTAATATGTGTCAAATGGGGTCATAGGGTAACCTATGACCCTCTTTGACCTATTAAATGATGACATATGTCTCTAGGGGTCCTAGGACCCCTAGGGACATATTCGAATCGTTCATATGGGTCAAAGGGGGTCATAGGTGACCCATTAAATGACGATATATATCTCTAGGGGTCCTAGGACCCCTAGGGACATATTCGAATGGGTAATATGGGTCATAGGGTGATCTATGACCCTCTTTGACCCATTAAACGATGACATATGTCCCTAAGGGTCCTAGGACCCCTAGGGACATATTTGAATGGGTAATATGGATCAAAGGGGGTCATAGGGTGACCTATGACCCTCTTTGACCCATTAAATGAAGACATATGTCCCTAGGGGTCCTAGGACCCTAGGGACATATTCGAATGGTTCATATGGGTCAAAAGGGGTCATAGGGTGACCTATGACCCCCTTTAACCCATTAAACGATGACATATGTCCCTAGGGGTCCTAGGATCCCTAGGGACATATTTGAATCGTTCATATGAGTCAAAGGGGGTCATAGGGTGGCCTATGACCCCCTTTGACCCATTAAATGACGACATATGTCCCTAGGGGTCCTAGGACCCCTAGGGACATATTCGAATGGGTAATATGGGTCAAATGGGGTCATAAGGTAACCTATGACCCTCTTTGATCCATTAAACGACGACATATGTCTTTAGGGGTCCTAGGACCCCTAGGGACATATTCGAATTGTTCATATGGGTCAAAGGGGGTCATAGGGTGACCTATGACCCTCTTGAACCATTAAATGATGATATATGTCTCTAGGGGTCCTCGGACCCCTAGGGACATATTTGAATGGGTAATATGGGTCAAAGGGGGTCATAGGGCGACTTATGACCCTCTTTGACCCATTAAACGATGACATATGTCCCTAAGCGTCATAGGACCCCTAGGAACATATTCGAATGGGTAATATGGGTCAAATGGGGTCATAGGGTAACCTATGACCCTCTTTTACCCATTAAACGATGACATATGTCTCTAGGGGTCCTAGGACCCTTAGGGACATATTCAAATCGTTCATATGGGTCAAACCCTATGAGCCTCTTGACGCATTAAACGACGACATATGTCTCTAGGGGTCCTAGAACCCCTAGGGACATATTCGAATGGGTATTATGGGTCAAAGGGGGTCATAGGGTGACCTATTACCCTCTTTGACCCATTAAACGATGACATATGTCCCTAGGGGTCCTCGGATCCCTAGGGACATATTCGAATGGGTAATATGGGTCAAATGGGGTCATAGTGTGACCTATGACCCTCTTTGACCCATTAAACGATGACATATGTCCCTAGGGGTCCTAGGACCCTAGGGACATATTCGAATCGTTCATATGGGTCAAAGGGGGTCATAGGGTGACCTATGACCCCTTTTGACCCATTAAACTACAACATATGTCCCTAGGGGTCCTAGGACCCCTAGGGACATATTTGAATCGTTCATATGAGTCAAAGGTGGTCATAGGGTGACCTATGACCCCCTTTGATGCATTAAATGACGACATATGTTCCTAGGGGTCCTAGGACCCCTAGGGACATATTCGAATGGGTAATATGGGTAAAATGGGGTCATAGGGTAACTTATGACCCTCTTTGACTCTTTAAATGACGACATATGTCTCGAGGGGTCCTAGGACCCCTAGGGACATATTCGAATCGTTCATATGGGTCAAAGGGGGTCATAGGGTGACCAATGACCCTCTTTGACCCATAAAATGGTGACATATGTCCCTAGGGGTCCTTGGACCCCTAGGGACATATTCGAATCGTTCATATGGGTCAAAGGGGGTCATAGGGTGACCTATGACCCTCTTTGACCCATTAAACGACGACATATCTAGGACCCCTAGGGACATATTCGAATCGTACATATGGGTCAAAGGGGGTCATAGGGTGACCTATGACCCTCTTGACCCATTAAACGACGATATATGTCTCTAGGGGTCCTAGGACCCCTAGGGACATATTCAAATGGGTAATATGGGTCAAAAAGGGTCATAGGGTGACCTATGACCCTCTTTGACCCATTAAACGACGATATATGTCTCTAGGGGTCCTAGGACCCCTATGGACATATTCGAATGGGTAATATGTGTCAAAGGGGGTCATAGGGTGACCTATGACCCTCTCTGACCCATTAAACGATGAGATATGTCACTAGGGGTCCTAGGACCCCTAGGGACATATTCGAATGGGTAATATGGGTCAAAGGGGGTCATAGGGTGACCTATGACCCCCTTTGACCCATTAAACGACGACATATGTCTCTAGGGGTCCTAGGACCCCTAGGGACATATTCAAATGGGTATTATGGGTCAAAGGGGGTCATAGGGTGACCTATGACCCTCTTTGACACATTAAATGACGACATATGTTCCTAGGGGTCTTTGGACCCCAAGGGACATATTCGAATGGGTAATATGGGTCAAAGGGGGTCATAGGGTGTCCTATGACCCTCTTTGACCCATTAAATGACGACATATGTCCCTAGGGGTCCTAGGACCCCTAGGGACATATTTGAATCGTTCATATGAGTCAAAGGGCCCTATGACCCCCTTTGATCAATTAAACGACAACGTATGTCCCTAAGGGTCCTAGGACCCCTAGGGACATAGTTGAGTTGTTCATATGGGTCAAAGGGGGTCATAGGGTGACCTATGATCCCCTTTGACCCATTAAATGATGACCCTCTTTGTATTATATTTTATTATATTAATATGTATAATAATATAATATATATATAACAACGTAATATTTTTATTAAATATAATATATATTATAAATATTATTATATTAATATATATGTTATTAATATATCTATATAATAACGTAATATTTTAGTATATATAACATAATATTTTAGGATATACTATTTATACTATTTTAGGATAATAATTATAATATAAATAAACACTAAATATTAATACTATTATATGTATAGTAATAATAATAATACTATTATAGCTATAATAATAATATATATTAATACTATATATTGTAGCTTAATATAAATAAACACTATATATTTACACTATTATATCTATATTAATAATATTAATACTATTATAGGTATAATAATAATATTGATACTATAGGTATATTAATACTATTTTATATTAATATTATTGATATTTTATACTAATACTAATATACTATTAACTTAGTTATAAATTAAAGTCGTTTGCCTCCAAATATTTTCATAATATTAATATTATTGTGGCAAAGGAGGGAAACCTTAGCAAGTTTTCCCCCCAAAAGTCCTCTTCCTATATCGGATATCCGATTATCCTGGCATCAATTTCAAATATTTGACTGTCCCTGTATATGAGCAATGTTAGTACGCTAATAGAAACCAAATTTAAATAAAGCTTCTACAAACTAAACAAAATTCATAAACTTCAAGATAGACTAAGATGAACTCTCAATTGAGAATATGAGTCATTAATGGACTCTCTCAATGAGAAGCTCTCTTGTTGAGTGGCTTTATCTAAATGGATAGGATGTATGCTCAATATGCTTCCAAAGGCTTCAATGGATGATTTTGGATTTTTGGTGTGGATAGATGGCTTTAGTATGGATTTGGCTCTCAAAATAGCATTATAACTTTACTTCATGGATTGTGTTATTTTGCAAAGGGGAAGGATCCAATTTATAGGCAAGAGGCTTGAGGGATTGAGGGCTAAGATGCAAGGATGGGAAAAAGCTCATGGAGGGCTCAGATTGCATGAGAGGAGAGCACATAGATTGTGCTTCCCTACAACCAATCAAGGAGTGACACATGTCACATGGTGAGAGGATGGAGGAAAGGGGAAGGATGAGTCAACAAAGGAGGCTCAAGGGATAAAATCTTCATAAAGACCCTCATAATGACTTGTAAGAGCAATAAAAGGGCTTGTAAGAGTCATTTATGGCCTAGTAGACTTCATAAAGTTTTATGGTTGAGATATTTTGAGGGTGATGAGAGCAATTTCGACTTGGACTTGATTAGGAAGGTTTTAAGCTTGTTTAGGCTTGTGCAAATGATTAGAGGATGGATTAGGATGGTTTAGGATTAGCTTAGGGATAGGCAAGTGGATGGCATTTAATGAGGGTGGGTGAAGGAGGAGATATTTGTTAACTTTGGCTTGGGTTAGTAAGTTTTAACCCATGTTTAGGGAATGTGACAAGGTTAGGAGGGGATTAGGATTAGGTTTAAAGACATCTTCTAGAAGAGTCTAGACTTTGGATGAGGATAAAGACTTTCTAGAATAGTCTAGAATTTCCTAGGATGAGGATGAAGACTTTCTAGAAGAGTCTAGAACTTCTTAGGATGAGGATAAATTATATTTTTAAGAAATAAATAAAGTCTTATTTATTTCAAGGGTTTGGGTGGAAGAGATATTTATTAAAACTTTTTTAATAAACATGAGGATTAATATTTAATCTTAATTAAATATTTTGAGTTGGGATTAGGGGTAGGAAATGATGGGATTAGCCTTTAATCAAAATTAAAGAAGGATTAGAAGATTTTGGAAGAGGTTATTGGTCATAAGGAAATTGGCCAAGTTTTGGGCAAAAAATAAATTTTTTATTTATTTTAGGATTTTTGGTCAATTTATTAATTAAATAATTAATAAATAAGGAAATAATGTTTAAATAAGATTTAAACATTTTTGGGAGGGATTCCTTAATTAAATATTTTTAATTAAGATAAAGGGATTTAATGGCATAAAAATAAATTAATTAATTAAATAATTAATTAATTAATAAATGATGATGTCATCAGGACTTTTTCAGAAAATAAAAATACTTTATTTTCTAAAGGTTTTTAAGTGTCTACATTTTGCCCCTCTTTGATGTGATGCCGCAAGTGGCATGGCATCAAAGATAAGAAAATAAGATGCCCAAGGCTAGAGCAGAAGAGGAGAGAATGGACTGTGAGATGCCCCCTCAAGAAGGCAATGGGGAGAGAAAGCGAGGCTCAATGGCTTCTTGAAAAGTACAAGAATCTGGGATGAGCAAGGAGACTCAGATTGGTTTAAGAGAAGAGGTTTAGTTAGCTCAAACTCTTACTATGGGAGAATGATAAAGGGAGAATTAGAGGCACAAGAGGAAGCAAGCTTAAAATCTCAGGGATTGCAGAGGATGAAGGAGCAGAGCGCTATAAAAAGGAATCCAGGATAGGGAGATGGATGAGGGAATTATAAAGCTGATGCAACAGGATTTCAAAGAGTTAGATTGGCGGAAGATGGGTTTCGGAGATCCCTAGGACTAGGATTGTGGATCTCGAAAGATGAGGCTTGGTGGGTTGATTTGGATTGGTGGATCCCTAAGACTAGGATTGTGGATCACTAAAGCTAAGAGTGATGAGTGATTCAAAGAGATACTGATGCATCAGCTGGGGTAGGAGAGACGGATGCTAGATATGGATGGGGGATAATGGAGATGAAGGAAAACCATTGAAGCTTTTTGAGCGGTGGGATACTTCGAAGAGAAGTACCACCATGTAGTTGAGCACTAGATTTGCTATAGGACTATTGGTTAATTGCCAAGGTTACCAAGAACATCAAGGCCTTTTCACCAACCATCCAAAGGACTGACAAACTAACTCGAAACAAACACGCAAGGGTTGCCCGAGCATCACACATGAATCCCAGAGGAAGCAGTGCGGAACCGACACTAGGTAACCCACAAGTAGAAAAGAAAAACAAAAGAAAGACTTGATCTAGACCTTACGCTCTAATTGCCCCATTCGCAGCATACCATGATATGGAAGATCTTGGCAACCTTGAGGAGGGAACAAGGAGATTGCTTGGAAAAGATACTTCAAGACCCAAAAGGGGAGATTCCAAATCAAAAGAAAGTGAAAATCCAAAAGAGAGTCGTTTGCCAACAAGATGGGTAGGACGAGGTACTAACGAACCAAGATTAGACTTGAGAAAAGCTATATCCTGCAAGGACCTATCAGAGAGCACCTAAGTTGGTGGATCGGGATGAGTGGTGCGTCTGGCAAGCTGAACTAAGAAGGATAATACTTTGGTGATAGGAGATCTAGCTAAAGGATGCATTGAAATAGCTAAACAAGTTGTGCGGTGTGTACAAGATGCTAATCAAGGATGAAATGACACGAACGTTGGATAGATACAATGGTACTAAGTTAAAGAGGATGTACAAGCTAATAGACCAAGATATTTACAAGTAGGCTAATCAAGATATGGTACAAGCTAATGGACCAATGATAGGTATGATACAGATGGATAAAAAGCTCAGGATGAGAGGATAGCGGGATGGTTCAATGTTGTGCAAGATGCGAAAGCTAAGGGTGGGGTGATAGCGAAAGATATGGATTTGGCAAGATGCATCCAATGATGATGAGAGATTTTGTGACCAAGGATAGCTAGAGGAGCAGGATGAGATGGCTGGATAGGATGGTAGATAGCTAGGATTATGATGGATATAAAGAGATGACATTGGGTTTGCATGAGGATAGCCTAGAGCTAGATACCAATGACAAGGGAGGATGGACAAGACAAGATCTCCAAGGAATATAGTGCCCCCAATCAGAAGATAACATGCAGAAGGAGGTCTTATGATGGATGTGATAGGATTGAAGCTAGGATGGACAAAGCTGAAGGGGCTAGGGAGATGGATGATAGCTGAGATGATTGGCTGAAGCTGCATAAGATTAGTGGATGGTGTGAGATGGAAGCTGGAGGATGGAGGATAGGTGGATATATTGGAAGATGGAGGTGGATGTCAAGAGATGACCAAAAGCATGAGGGTGATAGGCTAAGCTGGGGATGGCAGGATTATGCATGACGCTTGTTTGCCAAGTTTTCATCATGGTACTTGTCCAAGGCGCCTGAATTGTCAAGTTTTCACCAGTGGACGCTTTATTTTTCTTTTCTTTTTTTGACTTTTTGACTTTGGACTTAGCTGGAATTATTTTGGCTTTCTTCAGCTATTTTGGCTTTTTTTTTGGGATTTTTCACTGGCTGTTGGAATGTTCAATTTTGTTGCTAGCTGTTGGTACACCGAATGTGTGATTTATGCAATAGATCGGATTAGATGGGATTGATGGTAGGAGATGGAGGGATGAAAATGCTGGAAAGGAGCATGAGATGGGGATGCTTGCAAGAGCAACATTGGCACATGTTGGGATAGGTGTGAAAAGAGCATATGGGGGATAGATGGTAGATGCGGGCGTTATGGAGGATTTGTGGAAGTGTGCTTGGGGATATAGGCACCCAAGATGGAGTTAGGAGATGGGGGACATGATTCACTAGATGGGGGATTAGCAATGGTGGATGCCATTATGCATTGGGTTTCAACTTTTTTCTTGGGGATCCACATGGTTTTGGATTTTCTTTTCATAGGCTTTTGCATTATTTTGCATTCTTTGATTGGATTTTGCCTTTTTGGAGTATGTCTTTTAGAATAGACATATGATTGCCTAGGATGTGGATTTTTAGCTTTATGCATTTTGAAGTTGGCATTTACATTGTTGTGGTAAGCTTTGGGAAGATAGTTAGGAGAAGATTTGTGAGATGGAGAGGATATGAAAGAGCATGTAGGGGGATGATGATGGATGATGTGCCCTGATATGTGCCTTTGTTGATCTTGCATAGGAATGGATGGAATAGGATTTTTATGATGGCTAATAGGAGGATGGAGGATGGTAGATTTTGGGACATAGTGACCCAAAATGGATTTAGTGGATGAAGGGGGGATATGGTAGGTTGTTTTGGGTTGCAAAGATGGTGGAGGGTGGATGACATAAGATTTCTTGAAGGAGTGATGGGAGGCTGGCATGGTGGGCTTGGAGATAGGCTTGGTTTGGGGGTGTGGTGTACCAACACCTTTAGATGGTGAGCCTTTGGATACATATCCAAGACCATGAAATCCTAGATTTTTTTGTGCAATAATAGGCTCTTTGATTCCTTGCTCTTGTGGTCCTAAACCTTGACCTTGATAATGCCATTGATTGAGCATTTGAACAAGCTTAGGAAACTTTTTGCTTGCAGAAAATGGTAGAAGTGATTTATTAGGTGTATTGCAATGGGGAGATACTGTTCTTAATTCTTCTGCTGAGAGAGAGCCACCATGGATGAATGTAAGTGAACCAAGAGGGTAGATTATAGATGGTGGAATAGCTTGGATAGGTAGTAAGATGGAAGCATGGAGCGGGGGAGATGGAAGGATAGGATCTTGATGTAGCTGGTGGGATGACAAGATATCTTGTAGTGGAGGAGATATGGCTTGAGGTTTTGGAGATGGAGGAGATGGTGACTGCACTATGGATGGAAGACATGGTACGATGATATCTTCATTTATGCTTTGGGGGATGTCAACATGCTTTTGGGCAGGATCTTGATAGGATTGGTTTGGAGTGGATGGTGTGATAGGAGGTGAAGGGATGGATTCTTCAAAGGCAGCGGATGGATAGATGGGAGATTCAGTAGTGGAGATGGGTGAGTAGAAGATGGATGCATAAGGGTCATTACGAGAGATTTGGGAAATGCTTGGAGGTGATGTGGATAGGATTTGGAGGGATTTGATAGGTGGTGGGATTTTGATGCTTGCGGGAAGTGGAAGGATTTTAAGCAATTTGATGGATGGTATGGGGATGATAGTTATGGGAGATGGAGGTGATATTATAGATGGGAAAGCTTCATCACTGACTACTTCACATGGTTGGATTAGATGACATGGCTTATCGACTGTTGGAGGCGACTTTTCTTGTATTTCCTCTAGGAGATTCCTTGGAGACTCGTGTGTCAAAGGTGGAGGTGGATTGACATGAATAGCTAGTGTGATGGGGGTGGAAGATTGGAAGCTTGGTTGATGGGGTGATGGAGGGGAAGCTGGAATATCGGATGGCATGACTAGATAGTTTGGAATAACTCTTGGATTTTGGGGGATGCTTGGGGGAATGTTTCTAAGGCTTTCAATATACCCATCATAGTCAACAAGATTTTCATCATCATTGGAATAGGAGGTGGTGGGAGCAAGGACAATGCGACCAAACACATCATGATAAGATTGGTACTTCATGCTTTGATGATGAGTTTGATGGGGATGGGGTCTTGCATATGGATGAACACAGAAGCCCATGGTTGGATTTGGATTAAGCACAAATTTTGGATTGGCTGATGAAAGATTTCCTAGGGAGAGTCAAAGCTGTATGACAGACCTAAGGAGGATTGGCTGTAGATTTTTGGCTATTGTGTGGGTGGAAGACTTCAAGGGTATGCTGTCAAAAATTGAGAGTTTTTCTTTCCTATGTGCTGGATTTGGTGGTGGTTGTGTCAACTTGAGGATAGACTAATGATCCTATGGGCATGACATGAGATTGACCACTTGTGGATCCCAACCTTTAGCTCAAGGTGATGAGGGATGCAAGTGACAGAGCTAGATTACCCTAGAAAATGCTCTGTCAGAGGGATAACCTTGGTGAGATTGGTTGATTGGTAGGATTGATTGGACAGCAAACTCTGGCAGAGTAACAACAACTCTCTAAAGGCTTGGGTGTGATTTTGGATTGGGTTGCTAGCTGGCTGGGGGGGATGATTTGGAGAGACTTTGGATTTGAGATTGTTCTAAAGCAAGGAACTAGATAGATTCGATTGCAGCGGGGGAGCTTGGATGATTTTCTGATGAGGTAGTGACTATGCTAAGTATGCCTTGAGCTAGGAGATTTCTGCTTTTCTGGGATTTTAACCAAAGTTGGCAAACATTCATTCAAAAGCTATGAACAAACAAGCAGACAAAATTTTGGAGCAAGCACGTCAAACACACCAACATCCTAGGAAGCTTTCTACAAGGATGAAATTTGGTTTAGCTAGGGAGTCCTCGATATATGCAAGGTATGTGAGGCCCAAATCCGTAGATGAAACCAAAAAGATGTCACACAACCGAGAGGAGCGGTAACCCACTTCTCCTCTTTCACTTCTCAAGGGTATAAAGTTCCTTGAGGCTTAGCCCGAGTGACAAAATTTTGATCCCAAGAGAGGTGTCTTTGGATTCACCTCCCGATCTTTATACTCCGCCAGAACACTGGAGTTGAGGTTGTCCCAAGGGGTGATGAAATCCCCAAGCAAGCCTCCTAAAAAGCTAAGACAAGATTTTGGATCCTAATCTTATGCACCCAAGATGGCCTCGAAAGACGACAAGGGAAGAGAAGACTTGGATGATCTTGGGCTAAAAAACACGCTTGTTCTTTTACCAATTGACGCTTAAGTTTTCTGATCTAGACTTTGCAAGAACTCATGTTTAAGATACAATGTTTATTCCAACTTTGAAGCATTGACAAAAATAAAATTGATCGAAGAATGCGAACAAGAAGAAGAGTTAGGGTCAACAAGAAGGTAAACCCGTGCGCTCGGAGGCCCTCCACGTCAAGTATCGATTGATTTTTCTTTAAGGAATTCAAGATTGAGTGTGAGTTTATTTTAAGCCCAAAACAAAGGTGTGTGAGATTCAATTTCAAGCACGTGCCCGGAGGCCCTCCACGTCAAGATTTGTCCAATTTTTATTCCCAAATGAAGTGTGAGCGAGATTAATGCACATTCAAGGAATTTTCTAACTTAGAAAAACCACTAAAAATCCAAGTGAGTGGAGTTTGATTTGCGTGGAGCACTTAACACCCTCTTAGGTGGACCCATCCCCATAGATGGCACTGAGATTGCAACCAATGGTTAAATTGATGGGTGATTAAAGAGGGTGAGTCCAATGACTCACTCAAAGCATTTTTATTTGTTTTTATAACTTAAAAGATTACAAAAATGTAGATTCTTTTTATGCTCCAAAAGATGATTATTTGATCTATGGCATTCAAGATTGGATTTGTTGTTTTAATCATGCATCCATAAAAATAAAAATAAAACTTTGATTTTAATCCATGGCACTCAAGAGTGATTTTAGCAACATGCATTCAAAGACAAGTGATTAAACATTCAAGTTTTTTCCTTTGAGCATTCAAGATTGAGATTTTGTGTGTTGTTTTAAGAACTTTGAAGTGCTTTGTTTTAACCTTAGATCATTCAAGATTGTTTTTGGACTCAAAAGTGAAAATGACTCTTTGGACTTTGCTTTTCATTCAAGATTTTGTGTTCTAGTTTGCATATTTTAAGCCCAAAAATGATATTCCTAGATTGTTTTGATGCATGAAAAATCTAAGAAACATTCAAGATTTTGCAATAAGAAATTTGTTTGGAACAAATAACAAAGCTTTTAGGACAATTTTTGGCAACCATTTAGGACTCTTAGTTTTCATGAGATTTTTTAAAAGAACTTTAGTGTGCACTTAGTGTTGATTTTGAACCTTTTGAAATGGAAACTTGAAGTTCTTTTTAAATTCCCAAAAATGAAGTGTTCCTAATTTTGCATGAATGCATCTAAAACCTTGATGTTGCAAGGATGCAAATGATTAGATTGGTTTAGTTTCACTTGTTAAAAGATTTTTTCTTTTTTGCAAATTTTTAATTTTTTAATGGATTTAAGTATGATTTGGGGGTTCATTTTAAGCACTAAAAAGAAGTATGTATGATTTTTCTTTCTTAAAAAAAAAATGGCCAAGATCTCCCACAAGAAGAAGAAGAAGAAGTAGATGGAATAAGAAGAATATAGACAAGAAGAGGAAGAAGAATTCCAAGTGCTTTGTCCACCTATAAGCTTGAAAAATCTGCAAATACTATGAGATAGACTATAAGTGCCTTTGTCTTCTTCATGCTCATGTGGACCTACAAAACCAATTTATACAATCCTGCCAATCACAAAAACAAGCAAAATTAGCCAAAATCAGCAAATGACATACAAAACTTGACTAAAAAAGCTAATGAAGATGACCCATGCGGGGTCCCACCGGGCGTGCCAAAATGTATATGAGCAATGTTAGTATGGTAATAGAAACCAAATTTAAATAAAGCTTCTACAAACTAAACAAAATTCATAAACTTCAAGATAGACTAAGATGAATTCTCAATTGAGAATATGAGCCATTAATGGACTCTCTCAATCAAAAGCTCTCTTGTTGAGTGGCTTTATCTAAATGGATAGGATGTATGCTCAATATGCTTCCAAAGGCTTCAATGGATGATTGTGGATTTTTGGTGTGGATAGATGGCTTTAGTATGGATTTGGCTCTCAAAATAGCATTATAACTTTACTTCATGGATTGTGTTATTTTGCAAAGGGGAAGGATCCAATTTATAAGCAAGAGGCTTGAGGGATTGAGGGCTAAGATGCAAGGATGGGAAAAAGCTCATGGAGGGCTCAGATTGCATGAGAGGAGAGCACATGGATTGTGCTTCCTTACAACCAATCAAGGAGTGACACATGTCACATGGTGAGAGGATGGAGGAAATGGGAAGGATGAGTCAACAAATGAGGCTCAAGGGATAAAATCTTCATAAAGACCCTCATAATGACTTGTAAGAGCAATAAAAGGGCTTGTAAGAGTCATTTATGGCCTAGTGGACTTCATAAAGTTTTATGGTTGAGATATTTTGAGGGTGATGAGAGCAATTTCGACTTGGACTTGATTAGGAAGGTTTTAAGCTTGTTTAGGCTTGTGCAAATGATTAGAGGATGGATTAGGATGGTTTAGGATTAGCTTAGGGATAGGCAAGTGGATGGCATTTAATGAGGGTGGGTGAAGGAGGAGATATTTGTTAACTTTGGCTTGGGTTAGTAAGTTTTAACCCATGTTTAGGGAATGTGACAAGGTTAGGAGGGGATTAGGATTAGGTTTAAAGACATCTTCTAGAAGAGTCTAGAACTTCTTTGGATGAGGATAAATTATATTTTTAGGAAATAAATAAAATTTTATTTATTTAAAGGGTTTGGGTTGAGGAGATATTTATTAAAACTTTTTTAATAAACATGAGGATTAATATTTAATCTTAATTAAATATTTTGAGTTGGGATTAGGGGTAGGAAATGATGGGATTAGCCTTTAATCAAAATTAAAGAAGGATTAGAAGATTTTGGAAGAGGTTATTGGTCATAAGGAAATTGGCCAATTTTTGGGCAAAAAATAAATTTTTTATTTATTTTAGGATTTTTGGTCAATTTATTAATTAAATAATTAATAAATAAGGAAATAATGTTTAAATAAGATTTAAACATTTTTGGGAGGGATTCCTTAATTAAATATTTTTAATTAAGATAAAGGGATTTAATGGCATAAAAATAAATAAATTAATTAATAAATGATGATGTCATCAGGACTTTTTCAGAAGAAAAAAAAAACTTTATTTTCTAAAGGTTTTTAGGTGTCTACAGTCCCTACAGACCCGACAACATTACTTTTTTACCTCTTTTTTCACGGGATTTGTAAAAAGTCGTGTTTTGGGGCCCAACCAATCGAAAAGAATTCAAAAATATAACCTTAGGTGTTCGAATTTGTCATCTAAATGGGGAGCAGCAGTCGTCGAAAGAATAAACGTAAAAGGAAGATATCCAATGAAGACATTGCAGCATATAGGGAAAAGGACAAAATGAAACACCGAAAAAAAGACAAGGTATGCTAAATATCAATCAAGTTGATGATGAATTAATAGAAGGTGAAATCATAGAGTCAGATAATGAAAATGTACAGTTGGGGAATGAAAATGTACCTATTGAAAATGATAATGCGGAAATTGAAAATGTAGAGATTGAAAATTTTGAAGAAGAAGTGCCACCAAGTCATAATCCAAATTGCATAATTGACCATGTCGAAGATGACAATGCACAGGAACTTAATGCACAAGAACCTTACATATCTCCTAATTATAATCGACATGAAGGTTCTAAAACACCAAAATGGATAATTGAAATTGATGAAACGATTATGACTAGTTTGAAAGAAAAAAAATTAGAAAGAACCATTCGGTTATGGGCTTCAAGACTATATCAGATATTTTTCGGCAACAAGACAGTGGTAGAGCAATGTCAGCTTTTCATGCACTTATTAAAGATGCAAAAGATGAGACCTATGCTTTCCAAATTGAAAATTCATGTCAATAAAAAGTTGGAAAAAAATGCCATTATTGTGAAGAATCTTTTCAGTGCTCTCAATAGCGTTGGGAAAAATAGTAGAGAGAAGGATAATAGAGCTGCTCGAAGGGTTATTACAACCTCTTTGGTAAGTCATCATTTGAGAAAGGGTAGATATATGAGACAAACTTGTATTGATTTGAATCTAAATTGTACTACTTTGAGAAGAGCACTTAGTCGATGAGAGAAAATTGATGATCCTCTTCAAAATGAAACATGGGCATTTGGTGGGAGACTTCCATGTTTTGATAAGAAGCTATCCGATGATGTGAAGGAAGAAATTATACAATTTTGGCACTCTAACTCACGAGTATCACCCAATGCTAAAGATGTCTTAAAGTTGAGAATTGGCATCAGAGACCGCACACCACATCCTAAACACTATTTGGAGGTAAGTCAAACTATGTTGTTCAAACAATTTAGAGAGAGTCATCCAAGTGTTCATATATCACAAAGGGCTTTTGAATCTTTGAAGCCATTTTATTGTGTGCCACTCAAAATTCGAAATACATGTTGTTGCAAATATCATGTTGAGTTTTCTATGCACCATGAACTATTATGCTCCATCCGTTCTACTTTGCATAGTAAAGAAATGTTGGAGGATTGTGGGGCTAGTGGGCTTCCAAAATCATTAATAGACTTGTTAGATCAACTCTTATGTCATAGAGTTGATGGTTGTTCCTTTTATAAAAATGCTTGCTTAAATGAGAAGTGTTCAGAATGTGGTGGCTTATCCAAGTTTGACACATGTTTCCATGAGGGGTGTGAACAAGATCTTGGAAAGACAATAGTGAAAAAAAGGGTCTATGAAATGGTGAAATACACATTGAAGAGTGGGAGTGAGAGCTCTAGATGTGAATTGGTTGGAAAAGATATCAATGTGGCTAATTTTATTTCAGATTTCAAGGCAAATCTTTTTTACAAGTATGCAAGACATAGTCACAGGTCTCAGTGGTTGGATCAACAATTTAGAACGTGTAAGGAGACTTTTCCCATTGGCACTATTATATCAGTTGTTGATTTTGCTGAGAACTACACATTGCAACCTCAAAATGAGACACAATCTCAGTATTACAACTCTATTCAGATTACAATTTTTGTTCACATAACATATAGACATGCCCCTGATAGTGCGGAAGATAATCGAAAGATTATTAGAGAGTATCATTTTTATATGTGTGATGATAGATCTCACTCTCACGAGTTTGTGCAACGTTGTTTCGAGAATTTTTTTTATTTCTTACACGAGCATGCAATTGCTATGGATAGACATATCATTTGGTCAGATAACTGTACAGGTCAATTCAAGAATTCTCGCATGTTTTATTGGTTGTGTAGGATGCACGTAGAGAGAGGGGTGCCTCATATTTGGAGTTTTTTTGAGTCCGACCATGGAAAAGGGGAACATGATGGAGCAGGGGCATGTGTGAAGAGAGCTCTAGTTAAGGAGCAACTGAAGATTTCAACAACAGAGCTTCTTGATGCTCGTAGCATTGTTGATTGGTGTAGTTTAGCATTATCATAGGGGGGGACTCTTAATTCAGTGGTACGCAGGTTCTTTTGGTTGGTTGAGGAAGGGTCCATAGGTGATAGATCAGATTGTGCTACAGTGACAAACTCATCAAAAATGCATTCATTTTGGAGCTCTAATTCTAGTACATGGACCATTTGGACACGACAACTAGCTTTTTTTATCGTACTTGTTTTCAGTGTGATTGGGATCACTGTGAGTCAAGTGAGTGGGTGGACACATGGGCTCCACATTATCTTACTCCATTGTCTATCATACCCTCTATCAAAAATGATGACATGGAAAGTTCACTTGAGCATAATCATCTATCAGATCTACTTCAGCCAGGACATGTCTTTGCATTGGTTGCACCACAGGGGAATGATGAGAAATCTGATTATTGGTTAGCACGTTGTGTAAGAGGAAAACAAAAACTTGCACAACCGATCACAGATGATGATGGATTCACGTATCCTACTGGTTCAGTGGTTTTTGCTGGAACATGGCTGCGGACATACATGCTTAGAAGGAACGGAATTCCTGCATTCGAAGACTATCAGAAGCACAAAGTAATTCTCATATATTCGCATCTTATTATAGCAACAAATGTAAAGTTATTGAAGCATCAAGGAAGACCAAAAGTAAAAGAACTTTTTACTATTGGTAATGCTGATCATGAAGCCTTGTTGGAGACCCTAAAACAGAGAGACGACCCTATTGGAATACTTGACTAGGTATATATACTTCTTATGTTATTTTCTTCATAATGATTTAATGAATTGATGATTATCTTGTTTAATACAATAAGTTACTAATTTTTGTATGATATTGGAATGTAGGTACATCATGAAGAGTTGGGGGGGGGGGGGGGGTGGTATTGGGGAGAATTTCTAAAATTTATGATGTATTATGATGTAAAAAGTGTAGTTTTTTGTATATGGTTTTTGTATTTTGGTAGGTTCTTTGTAAGGAATTATAAGAGGAAGATATTGAACAAGTTCTTCCAAATCATATTTGCATGTGATACAAGGCTATAATGACAATTTTAAGAGCATTTATAACTATATGAAAGATAATTGCATGCGGATATCTTATTACAAATTTGGTTTTTTCCTTATTTGACATAAAGATGACATTATGATTATTAAAACTATTTTTATCAAACTAATCAAATAAGAAAAATCCATAAAGTACGGATGAACAATTAGAATACTTGATTTCTTCCATTTTACAACCAATCATAGCATTTGAAAGCATAAAGAGTCATAATATTGTATAATGTTTTGAAAGACTTTCATATTGAAAAGTTGTATGAAGCACATTTGGGATAAGCCATAAAATCCATGAAAGAAGATAGCATGTAGGATAAGCAATTAAAGCCAATAAGCAAGATAGCACATGCATACTGACATGATATGAAGTTGGATATGAAGGCTATGAGTGGATGAGTCATTAGAGGTATCAACAATCCCATCATAAATGAGATCTTGGATTTTATGTTTCAACACTATGGAATCTTTAGTTTTATGAAATTTTCTTCCATGGAGATTAATTTAAGAATGCCCCGTGTGTATGTAAAGGTCTTAAGGGAGATTAATTTAAGAATGCAATATTCTCCTCTAACCTTTTCTCAAGTTTAGAATTGATTTCTATCATGTGCTTAGAGAGATGAAGGTAACAAAGATTATTTGTCTCTTCTAGCTCTTTGTATTGAACATATAGAAAGAGAGATGACAAGTGAACAAATTTAAGTGTAGTCAATAGATCAAGGAAACCATTTAGTGAAAGAAATTCTTAGTATGCATATCATAGACCATGAAGTTAGAAAATACCAATAGCTCTAAGACCAAAGAGCCATTTCAAGTATGTTCAAGCACTAGAGACATAGAAAATCAAAGTCAATTTATGAAACTCCCCTTAGCAAAAAATGCAAACAAATATTTGCATTTGACATTTTGACTTGGTTGAAAAAGTTTGACAATAATTGATAATATTGCAAGCTTGATGTTCAAAAGCAATTTTTTTTCCAAGAAAGATAGTGACACATGGAGTAGTCTTCAAACAATCATTCATCATTTGCGGCCACCCCGTACCGAGGAGTCTCCAAGGTGCTCTAAGTGCATTTGGAGGTCGATCTTTCGAGGGTCATAACTTAGAGCTCGTGAGGGCTATTGATGAACTGTCAAATGCTACAGGATGATGATCCTGAGGCCTAAAATAAAGTATCTCATTTTTGAGAGATCACATTCCGTTTGGATTCAGCACAGTGATCTCGCTCGATGCCAAAACTCGCAGTGTGCCTCAGTTCATAGGTGCACCACAGCGTAACTTTGAAACCGCTGATCTTGGCATCGAATTGTCAGTGCCATTAGCTCCGGATGGGCGGGTGAACCCTAGTCACACCCTTGTTTTGGCCACAAAGACCATCCATCATTTGCGGCCACCACGTACCGAGGAGTCTCCAAGGTGCTCTAAGTGCATTTTGAGGTTGATCTTTCAAGGGTCATAACTCAGAGCTCGTGAGGGCTATCGATGAACTGTCAAATGCTACAGGACGGTGATCCTTAGGCCTAAAATAACCTATCTCATTTTTGAGAGATCACATTCTGTTTGGATTCAGCACAGCGATCTCGCTCGATGCCAAAACTCGCAGTGTGCCTCAGTTCATAGGTGCACCACAACGTAACTTTGAAACCGTTGATCTTGGCATCGAATCGTCAGTGCCATTAGCTCCGGATGGGTGGTTGAACCCTAGTTACACCCTTGTTCTGGCCACAAAGACCATCCATCATTTGCGGCCACCCCATACCGAGGAGTCTTCAAGGTGCTCTAAGTGCATTTTGAGGTTGATCCTTTGAGGGTCATAACTCAGAGCTCGTGAGGGCTATCGACAAACTGTCAAATGCTATAGGACGGTGATCCTGAGGCCTAAAATAACCTATCTCATTTTTGAGAGATCACATTCTGTTTGGATTCAACACAACGATCTCGCTCGATGCCAAAACTCGCAGTGTGCCTCAGTTCATAGGTGCACCACAGCGTAATTTTGAAACCGCTGATCTTGGCATCGAATTGTCAGTACCATTAGCTCCAGATGAGTGGGTGAACCCTAGTTACACCTTTGTTCTGGCCACGAAGACCATCCATCATTTGCGGCCACCCCGTACCGAGGAGTCTTCAAGGTGCTCTAAGTGCATTTTGAGGTCGATCCTTCGAGGGTCATAACTTAGAGCTCGTGAGGGCTATCGATGAACCGTTAGAGGAGACAAGTTCGTAAGGATGGAGTGGCTTAGTGTTTTTGCTAAAATAAGTTAGTGGGAAGGCTTTATTAGAGGGTCTTGGCCAAACCAGTGGGGTGTTTGCCAAAATTTCTTGTTTTATTTCTACTTGGTTTTGTTTTCTTGTTTTGTGCTTGAGTATTGTTATGGGATTGGGACTTACACTCACCCTTGTGGGAAGGGAAGAGAAGTCCAGGGTGAAGGGCTTAAGTTGGGTTCAAAAAATGTATTGAGAACCTTGGAGTATGGGCTCCATTGTATGCCATAACATTTCATATCTTGCTGGGGGTGATAAGGAAAGTATGGTGTAGAAAGGAAGTTTGAGGAGTTATAGCTGATGGTAGTGGGTTTGGAGGAGGAAATGTGGAGGCCCCGAGAGGGCATTAAATGGTTCATTTATGATAGCCCCGAGAGGGCATGAAATTTGGTGAATTATGATAGCCCCGAGAGGGCATGAAAATTGTATATTGCAAATATGGTTTGGTATGGCAAGTCTCCATTTTAGAACACACCTTCACCCTATGTTTATGGTTCCATCTGTGAAGTCATTGTGAAATAGTCTTGGGGGGAATTTGTTCAAGTTTGAAATGTAATGTTTATGCATTGAAAGATTGTATGTGTATCCCAGTTTGAGCCTTGTTCCCTAGCGCGGGGGTGGTCTCTTTGAGGCCTATGGTTGGGTGGAAAGCACCCATGGTCCTTGTTATTTTTTTGTGTTGCATATGCAGATTTGTGTCCAAGGGAGCAATGGAAATGGCTTGGAATGATCATCTTGCAGATTGATGTTGGATGAGAAAACTTGACATTGTGCCCTCATTTGTGAAGGAGGATTCACCAGCTTGTTCATGTTCTCAACGATCATGTTGGACAATGTTCATGCTACTCATTGTCCATATCTTTCAATGTCCATGTTCCTTATGATTTTGAAAAGTCCCTTATGTTGCCCCATTGTGATGGAAGGAGATTGTATCATTGTTACCTAATGCACGTGTAGAAGAAAATATTGATAAGGTTGTATATGCATGTTTCATTTGGAGTTTATATTGTTATGAAAGCATTGGTACGAGTCACAAATTTGCTTTGACATCATTGTTATCATTTGAAAATGTGAAAGAAAGTTTTCTCCTTGTGGTATTGTAAATGACTAGTTGATAATAACAATCCATAGATGTTATGTGATACCATTAATTGTATAAATTTAAAACTTAGTAGATTGCTTACAATCTTGTTGTGCACTCAATAATTTGGTGAGGAAGCAATGTTCATAGATAATGAGGATATAGTAATATACTAATTGTCACATTAATATATATTGTAATGATTAATGAATGTGTGTACATTGGTAATGAGGATAATAAGTAATTTGATCCCCTTCCCTTACATGCTAGAATCACGACCTAGTCCATATGATACAACTGACAGACCCTAATAGAATATTAGTATCAGAGGCTTGTTAGGATATGAATTACCTCACTAATTTATGAGTGTTGTATCTTGAACTTGCTCGTTTGACTCGTGATGCTAACTTGAACTAGACTGTCATCCAATCTATTTGAAAACCACCTGTGACTAAAATGTTAACACCTTCACACTATTCACATGAGTCTTGAACTCCTATTCAATGATAACCTTGTTTTACAATATGTAATTTCTTATGCGACTTCATAAGCTTAAAAAAAAAAAAAAAATTGTTGTGTTTTTACTAGTAAAATTTAGGGCATGACACATGATCCACGATAAATTGAACAATACTAGATACTAAATTAATATGTATATCATTGTGCACGTAAATGATAAAAATATATATCAAAATACATGTATCCATAGACAAAATTTTACACAAATATATATCAAAGATCATGTATCCATAGACAAAGTACTCAAATATATATATATATATATATATATCAAAATACATAGACCCATATACAAAATGTGGCTGATCCTGCCATCAGAATGTGTATAATATCAATGTTTCTATATACAATGTGGTATATGCCATCTCAAAATGTCTCATGATGAATCCTATGAAAACTATACTATCCTAGGGTGCTGGTGGATGATCAAAATGCAGCCTCTTAGCTGCACTAGGTGGATCGGATGCCTCCTACATAAACAAAAAAGGAAAACCCAAAGTTAGACTACTAAATTTATATGATTCTACGTATCTAACATTGAATTACTCAAATGCAAATGATCTTTTCCATATTGGAGATTAATACTATCAAAATTTCATAATAAATACCTCTCTCGTCGACCTCCTGCGCCGGTCAGGAGTCCTCTCATATGCCCTCGGCAATGCTGGTACCTCTGTGATTGTGGGTTTTATATGTTCAAATACCTTTGTCAGATGAATCTACAATTTAAACTATAACATTATAATTCATAGCATGCTAAATTTATAACATATTTAATCATGAATTCAAACTACAACTTACTATTGTAGGCTCCTCCTCAGGAGTGAGTGGCCGCGTCATCAAATCTACATAACTGTCCCGTCGAACCTCATGTGCACTAGGAGTCTCCTATGAGATACAAAATAGTAGTTGTTAATATCACGGAAATTAGTTTTGAATTTATTTATGAAGATAAGTGATGCAAGAGCATCCCATTCTCATTAGGGGAACATTGAAGATCCAAGGCATTACAGAGGTCATGGAACATCTCTTGAAGTCAATTGGGCAATCCTTGTACCAATTATGGCTCATGGAAGCATACAAAGTTATAATGTTGGACTCATATGTGGAAGAAAGTTGTAATTGGGCATGATATAGGATTTTAGGATTTCATATGGTAGATGTGTCATTTGATAGGTTCATGTAGGTTGTCATGATCATATCTTGTCATTAGACAAGTCAAAACGTTCTAGAATTGAGTTTTGGGGTTTGAACAAGCAGGTCCTGGTTTTTAAGCCATTTTAACGAGGGTTTTGAAGTTTGGGTGTTTAAGAGTGTGACCAAGACCTATAATCTTGAAAATCCTTAGTGTGTTGGTCCCTTTGTTGAAGCCTTGGTGTGTCTAATTCCTCCTTGTGTGTCCCAGAGTTGAAAGGTACATAAGTGGTGTCCAGAGATTTCTTGGTGAGGAAAGAAAGAGAATCAGTGAGTTGGCCCTTGGGAAGGAAGAAAACTTGTTGTGAAAATGCCTCCTAAAAATCAAATGGCTAGAGAACTTGAAGAATCGAGAGAAGAGTTGGCAAAAGAGAAAAGAGAGAGGAGAGAACTTGAAGCATCTAGAGTGAGGGAAGAAAGATAGATGAGAAGAGAGAGGCTGAAGCTTATTGCAAGGATAGAATCCTTAGAAAAGGAAAGGCAAGAACCTAGAGGAGAAGAGGTTAGATGAAGAAATCATGGAGAGAACCATGAAGAAGAAGAGGTTGGTAATGCAAGGCAAGAGCATGAGACAACAAATGATCCTGAAGAAAGGAGATTTATGAGAATCATTAAGGCAGTACAAGGTAATGGTGGGAAGAACCATATTGATTTTCCAATATACCAGGGTAAAATGGATAGTGAAGAAGTGCTAGGGTGGATAGAGGCCCTTGAGAACTACTTTGATCTTGAAGACATAGAGGCAGATAAGAAGGTAAAAGTAGCAACAACAAGATTGAGAGGAACATCACTCACTTGGTGGACTAGTGTTCAGAATGAGAGAGAGGAAAGGTGGTGCAGGGCACCTAACCTATGTGGCAGGGGGGAACAAGTATCTCTGTTGCCGGACACCTTGCCACTCCATGAAAGCAAGGATTCAAGTAGATTAGGAAGTTGGAATAAAGGTTTGGTCCATATTTTACAAGTTGGTCTATGTTTTGTAATAAAGGCACATGTAAGGCCCACAAGCATTTTGGTGTGGTTATAAACCAAGTGACTCCATGGGACCAAAAGGCCTTAGAATAGGGTATTTAGAGTCTAAACAGTATTAGCAAAAAGTGGTTATTTGTTTGTTTTATGGTTGGGAACGCCTATATGGTTGTTCCAACGGTCATGTAGACCTTTATATATGTCATATGTGATCTTAGTTGAAAGGGGGCGATCAGAGTGTACGGTGGTTTGGAGAAAAAATAATAAAAACTTCAATTTTTTGGAAATTTACTTAGTTGCATTTAATAAATCCATATGACCAATTTTGAGTCAATGGAATAGTTTAGAAAGTTAGGGAATGAATAAAAACTATAGTTTGAAATTTGAATTTCAAATTCAAACGGTCATATTAGTTTTGGAGGGAAAGTAGTAATTTGGTATTTGTTTGATTAAATAAACCTTTGTAACCAACTTGGTCAATTGGACAGGTGCATATAAGCCTATTTAAGTTGTAATGAACATATGCAAGACATGAATCATTATTGGTACGAAAAAAATCATAGAAATTGTATAGAACAACAATCATACTTTCCTCTGCATCAATTAAAAAAATAAAAAATAAATGATACTTATACATACAATGGGGCTCTCTGTGCGAATGAAAATCCCTGATGATCTAGGATGCCGAATCTATACAGGCTCATCGCCAGTAGCCACACCCTATATACAATAAATAATGTAATTAAATGAGATTACCACAAACATTTTACAAGAATGCATCAATATTTAATCAATTAGAAAACATCTAATTACCTTTCCTTTGTCAATGCATGCTGGCTCACCCCCCGCACTTTGTCCCCCCGGGGAAGGTGGTATTTGCAAGATAAAAGAAAGATTAGCAACCATATATGCTACAATATCAAATAGAAAAAAGAAATGCGAACACAACATAATGTACCGTAGATGTCTCAAGGCCAAATGAAATGGCCGAGAGTGTAGCATCATCTATCTATCTGAGCTCCTCCTCGGTCATCAACTAAACATGAATGAAGATCACATACATGTAAAAGTCAGTATGGCTTAAAAATTAAAATTACTCTATTATAAAAATTAACTTTAAATCACATATGTCATAACAAAAAAATGTATACACGTACCGACACCAAAGGAGTCCATGCCTCTACATTCCCCTCCTCTCTCGCATCAGGGTCTGTAGCCTCTGCACGTGCATCTGGTGTATCCTCGTCTAATACAAAATGATGCTCAGGAAGATCACCTATGGGACCCAGGCAAATATTATTGCATGTAATGCAAGTGTTAGGCACACAAACGTGTGATGAGCTAGCCGATGATGAACTGGCACCAACATCATCAACACGAGGAGGCAAGACTGACCTAGCCTGAGATATCATTAGGCTACTCAGCCTATGAATGGCTTTGATGGTCTGAGAGCTAGCCTTTGCCATTATATCTGGATGCTGCACTCGAGGAGGGGGGGAGATATCAGGGGGGGGGACAAAAGTGCCAAGTTTCTTCCACTAGGAAGAGGGTCTATCCTGAGGAGCTCCTAGTCCTAAGCCCATGTTGGGCTTCATGCTCCAATAGTTCACTTTAAGTTTCAACACAAATTCTGCATATAATTTTTTAAGGAAATAAAATGGTATGTCTAAATTGCCATGTGGAGGGATATCAAAGACCATCCACCAATGGTCCCAAAAATTTGCACGTATGGCGTCATTTGTGCACCATTTAATCGATAGTTTGGTTTTTTTTGGGTCAACTGGTATACCCATTTTTGGGTTAGCAAAAAGGCTTGCCAAATCGTCTTTGGTTATGTTGAGGGCCGTGACCTCATCATAATCCAAACCATCATCAAACATCTGGTGCATTTCATCACGCCAACGAAGAGCGGCATTTTGTTGGTTTGTAAGAGTTTCAATGTTATCCAATATGGTGTTTAACGTGGATAACATAGGAGCCAGTGCAGGTACATTATTGTATGTTCTATGCAAACCTCTCAACTCAGTGAGATTTTCATTTATCAAATCCTCGATTCGAGGAGGGTTTTGAGGAGGTAGAGGATCATTTGGTGGACGGTTTTGTGGGGATACTGGATCGTTTGGTGGTGGGTTGCGAGGAATATTATTCCTTGCCTCAGTGTCATCATTTTGATCAGCCATTCCTATTGAATTGCAAAACGTAATATATATTAAAAAAAAATCTAAATTTTAACCATTTTTGTCAAAAAAACCCTAGATTCAACTAAAACAAACAAAATCTTGTTAAAATCTATTAAATTTAGGTTAAAAATGAGTCGGGGGGGGGGGGGGGGGGGGGGGGGGGGGGGGGGGGGTGGGAAACATACCTGATATCTGATATCTGATTTGCTATCTGATATCCGATTTATTATCTGATATCCGATATTATAATATATATAATATAACATATATATTACATTTTATATATTTTTATATTATATTTTATATTTATTATATTAATTTACTATATATTATAATATAAAATATTATTATTATACTATATTATTATAATTTATAATATATTATACTTTTTTATTATATATTATATTATAAGATATTACTTTTTATTATTATATTATATTATATATATATATATATTATATTACATTACTATATATTATAATATATGAAATATTATATTATATTATTATAATATAATATGTTATTATAATATTATTATTATAGTATAATATTATACGATTATAATATAATAATAATATTATTATATTATAGTATAATAATAATTATAATAATATTATTATATTATAGTATAATAATTATTATAATAATAATATTAAATAATAATATTATTATTATAATATAATAGTATGATATATTATTTAATATTATTATTATTATTTTATATCAATAATAATAATATTAAATAATATATCATACTATTATATGATTTTAATTATTAGTCGAATATCCGATATCAAATCGGATATCCGATATGATATCGGATATCCGATATGGCTCGGCTTAACCTTCCAGGTTTGGTTCCTGGATAGGTAAAAAAAAGTCAGAGCGGATTTTGAAGTGCTTTTAGGTGTCTTCAAACTCTCTTTTTTTCACATCGCCTCTTTTTGGCACACCATGATCTTGCACATACTCGGTCATTAAATGTCATAGGGCAGCGATCTTTGACCAGGCATATCTCAGAGCTCATGTGAGGTATGGATGAAATTTTAGGTGCTCTAGGACCATGTTGTAGAGACCTACAGTAACCTCTCTCACTTTTTGGAGATCTTATTCAATTTTGATTTTGCGATGCCATCTTGGGTGATGCTAAAACTTGTAGTGTTGGCCAGTAAAAAAATTTCAACTACCAAATCTCCCTCACCGTTTTTCATGGGATCAAACTATCTATTCCATTAGCTCTAAGTGTCTAGGTAAACCCTAGCCCCAAGCTCATCCAATCTTGTTGAGTACTCAAACATTCTCGAGCATGCCGAATTGAAACGTCCCTAAGTGTCACTAAATGCTATAGGGCAGTGATCTTTGATAGGGCATATCTCAGAGCTCGTGCAAGGTATGGATGTGATTCTTGGTGCTATAGGACTATGTTGTGGAGACCTAAAATAATCACTCTCACTTTTTGGAGATTTTACTCCATTTTGATTTTGTGATGCCATCTCGAGTGATGCTAAAACTTGTAGTGTTCGCTAGTACAAAGTTGTCAACTACCAAATCTCCCTCATCGTTCATCGTAGGATCAAACTATCTATTCCATGAGCTCAAGGTGGTTGGGTAAACCTTAGCCCCAATCTTATCTAATCTCGTTGAGCGGTCGAACATTTTTGGGCACGCCGAACCAAAATGTCCCTAAGGGTCACTAAATGCCATAGGATAGCGATCTTTGATGGGTTATATCTTAGAGCTTGTGTGAGATATGGATGTAATTCTATGTCCTATAGGATGGTATTATAGAGACCTATAATAACCTCTCTCTCTCTTTGGAGATCTTACTCCATTTTGATTTTGTGACACCATCTTGGGTGATGTTGAAACTCGTAGTGTTGGCCAATACAAAGTTGCCAACTACCAAATCTCCCTCACCATTCATTGTGGGATCAAACTATCTATTTTGTTAGATTTGGGTGGCTGAGTAAACCTTAGTCCCAAGCTCGTCCCATCTTGTTGAGCACTCAAACATTCTTGGGGATGCCGAATCAAAACATCCCTAAGGGTCACTAAATGCCATAGGGCAGAGATCTTTGACGAGGCATATCTCAGACCTTGTGTGAGGTATGGATGCAATTCTAGGTGCTATAGGACCATATTGTGAAGACCTACAATTACCTCTCTCTTTTTGGAGATCTTACTCCATTTTGATTTTGTGAAGCCATCTCGAGTGTTGCTGAAACTCATAGTATTCTGCAGTACAAAGTTGCCAACCGCCAAATCTCTCTCACTATTCATCGTGGGATCAAACTATTTGTTCTGTTAACTCTAGGTGGCTAGGTAAATCTTAGCCCCAAGCTTGTCCCATCTTGTTGAGAGCTCGATCGTTCTTAGGCATGCCAAACCAAAATATCCCTAAGGGTTACTAAATGCCATAGGGTAGTGATCTTTGATAGGGCATATCTCAGAGCTCGCGTGAGATATGGATGTGATTCTAAGTGTTATAGGACTATTTTGTGGAAACCTACAATAAGTGTTGTCTCTTTTTGGAGATTTTACTCTATTTTGATTTTGCAACGCCATCTCAGGCAATGTTGAAACTCATAGTGTTGGCCAATACAAAGTTGCCAACTACCAAATGTCCCTCACCATTTGTCGTGGGATTGAACTATCTATTATGTTAGCTCTAGGTGGTTAGGTAAACCCTAGCCCCAAGCTTGTCCCATCCCATTGAGTGCTCGAATGTTCTCAGGCATGCCAAATTGAAATGTCCCTAAGGGTCACTAAATGTCATAGGACAATGATCTTTGACGAGGCATATCTCAGAGCTCGTGTGAGGTATGGATGCAATTCTAGGTGCTATAGGACCATGTTGCGAAGACCTATAATAACCTCTCTTTCATTTTGGTGATCTTACTCTTTTTTGATTTTTTGATGCCATCTTGGGTGATGTTGAAACTTGTAGTGTTGGCTAGTACAAAGTTGCCAACTGCCAAATCTCTTTCACCTTTCGAACTGTCTTTTTTGTTAGCTCTAGGTGGCTAGGTAAACACTAGCCCCATGCTCATCCCATCCCATTGAGCACTCAAACATTCTTGGGGATGCTGAACCAAATCGTCCCCAAGAGTCACTAAATGCCATAGGGCAACGACCTTTGATTGTGGCAACTAGATATGTCATCTCATCCAATGATGGAGACACATGATAGAAGGTAAAGGGGTGATCATACACATCATTTTTAACATGTTATTCTTTTATGGTAATAAGTTAATCCTTGTTTGTAAGGTCAAGGAAATTGAGGTCACCTATAAACCCAAATTGCCTTAGTCCTAACGATTTTCCTTTTTTTGTTGTTTTTGTTAATAAGTTGACTGAATAAGTGTTTTGAGAGTCATTATAGCTTATATAGATGCATTTTATCACTAAATGGAGTTAGTGGAAGATGTTAATGATCATCTTGGTTGTCTTAATAGTCATTTCATGGGTTTGAAACATAACCACTTTCCTTTGTGAAGAGTTGTCCAAAAATCAGCAAATTACATGTTGTTGCAAAGAAAATATAGTCATAGGATGTTGGAAGATTGTTTTCACTGATATAATGTTGAAGAATCTCTTGGAAGGTGGTGTAGTAGCACCCTTTTAAGGTTCCCACCATATCATTTTTGGTGTGATGAACTTCCTTGGAGAATTATGTGAATACAATAAGGGCATTTAGCTCATGCTTGTGTGTCCAAGCTAGGATAGGTCTTAAATTTTCCTCTTTGGTTGCTACTGAGAATGGTATCTTGAATTTGGGTTGGTATCCTACTTAGCTCTTTATTGAGGGAAGGTTGATTTAGGAGTTTTTATTTCATTTTAGGCATGGGTGTGCATTAAAACAACCTTCCAAGGGGACTAATTGTTTAGAAGACCAAAGTGCATGAACAATGCAATGCTATGTAAATCTACCACCTTATGGAAGAGATGCTATTATGAATTTGGGATTCTTAGGTGAAGAAAGATAGTGAAATTTTCACTCCCAAGGATGTTTTGGGAAGGCATAGCATGGTCTTGAAATGTGAGTTAAAACAAGACTACCCGGGCAATAAAAATTGCCCCAAAATTGCTTTCAATTTTAAAAAGTTTTTGAGCAACTTTTTCCAGTTGTTCCTAAAAGGCCTACTCTGTAAAGAAGCTTTGAAAAAGCCCTAAAACCTATCTCTAACCCGAAGAGAGACCTATTTATGCTTGGAGGAACCATAATCAAGGGTTGGCAACTCATTTCTTGTACAAATTTGTACGATTGGAATGTATGCAGCAGACTGTGACTGTTTTAGCACAGATTTTACTGGTTTTTAATCTTGTTTGGAGGCAAATCACATGGATATTATCATTTTGTTGCATGTTGTAGTTGTCTTACTGTTTTCTTTCCATTTTACATGCATTAGTTATAATTTGTGACCAAGTTTTGAAAGGTTTTGTAAATTTCTTCAAAGATACCTGTCTGCTGCCAGTTTTGGAGTTGTATATCATCAAAGGGCTGTAGGTAACCACCACTAACATCATCAAGATGTACTCCTCTCCTCTGTATCTTCTTGATAGCATCTAACCGAGTTGTAATTTATCACAACACATCTATAATAGAATTATAAGCATTTCTTCTATGTCGAACCATTTTGAAAATAGGTTCCTACAAGATCGTAGTTCCCTCTACAAGTTATAGGTAGACTCAAATCTTCCACCCTACAACCAAATCAACTAGGGTTCTCGACAATCCAATTTGTACAAAAAACCTTCCCTCTAATACCACCTAATACAAGGGAGAGGATGATAGGTATGGCCCCAAGGCATGCCTAACAAACAACAAACCTTTCATAGATCACATGATAAAAAAACACACAAAGAGACACTGCTAGAAAGGTGAGAGGAACAAAATATAAGATCTTTTATTGATTTGACAATTTTTTATTGCACATGCCCAACCATGAGGCCTTCTGAGTTACTGCCAAGTATAAAAATTTAGAAATAAATCAAAATGTATCCAACATGTGAGATCAGTATGATCTTCTTTTCCCAGTTTCAAGTCATAGCTTACTGCTATCCCCCTTTCCTACCTAGATCTAGACTAAGACTCTTTATCTATACTATCCAAAAAAAATTACAAAAGATTCTAGATCATCATATGTTGAAGGCCGACCAAATAATAGTCTACATGTATCTTAATGATCGATCCAGTACATTAAATGCCTAACAAAACGTAAATACATAACTCAGCTCTCAAATAGGAACCAAACAGAAAACTTGAAGAGAAAAAATATTGAGCAACAACAAAAAGGTCACCAAGGCACTCTGTGAATACAGAAAATGTACAATCTGTGAATAAATAACATGACACGCTCAGAAAATGAAGACAAGAACACATCCACAAAGCAAATCAGCAGCAAAGTCACTGAGCAGGTCCATAAGTGTAATTGGGCACACATCTATGGAGTAGGATAGAAAGGCAACACAAGATGCTCATGCATCATAGATGGATCTAGAAAAATACTAGTAATGGTTCTTTCTCAATAAGATTGAACTTTCTATCTCAAAGGAATAATGAAGACAAAGAACCTCTCTGGAAAACTGTTTTAAATTTTGAAGCTCACTCCTAAGATCAATTATTTTTATTAGGTGGTTGATCATAATAAAATTTTAACACTGGATAAATTTTCTAGATTAGGATTTATGCTCCTTAACAAATGTGTTATGTGCGAAAATAATGTTGAATCCATATATTTCTATATTGTTCCTTTTCTTATGACTTATGGGGTTTAGTGTTTCACTCTTTATAGACTCAATGGGTGATGCCAAGATCTATTACTCAAATGATTTACCTTTGGCATAACTCCCTTCTGTTGCACCCAGTTCTTGTTAATCTTTGGCTTCATATTCTTCCCACCATAGCATGGACTCTTTCAAATGAGCAGAATAACAGGATGTTCAGAGAAAAAAGAAAACTATTTCTTGCTTTATTTTAGATAGTGAAAAGATCTATAATGGAAAATATTTTTCCTATGACCTATCCAAAGAGTATTTCTTTTCCTTCTCTTATTGATACTAGAATAAAGTAGAACTTGAATATTAATGAGAATCTCATCAATTTGAACTAGGCAAGTATATGGAAAAGGAAAGAAACTAAATGGCATCCACCTGACACTAATTGGTTGAAGTATAATGTTGATGGATGTTCTAAAGCAAACCTCATAATCTCAGGGATGTGAGGTTTAGTAAGAAATAGTGAATGTCAAATCATTCTGGGTTTTTCAAAAAATATAGGTGTGAATTCTAACAACTACACTGAAGGACTAGTACAGTGGAAACAAATAAAAAATCTACAAGATTTAGGAGTAGAGAACATTATAGTGGAAGCAGACCCAAATCTCATTGCTAATATCCTCTAAAGGAAGACTAGAAGCCTATGGAGTATCCTAAGTCTAATGGAATATTGTAGGAGAAGACTAGCTACTTTCAAGAATGCTAAAGTTCAACATACACTTATGGAAGGAAATAAAGTGGCTGACTATCTAGCTAATTGGGGGCTTGACTATTCAGAAGGGAAGCAAGTGAATGACAAAGATTTCCCAAAGGACATGAGGATTATTCTGATAAATGATATCACATCAAAGTTGTAAAGAGAGTGAGTTGGAGAATGCGAGTTGGTCTTGTGTTCTTTCCATGAAGATATAGAATAGCCACTTAAATGGTATATGAAACTTTAGTCATATAAGTCTTTATCTATGATATTCTTTTGTTTAAATATGAAGGTTGGCAGGAAGGCTAAAGCCAATAACTCCGTTCACTTATTGTTTTTAAAGAGTTAGAGTACTAAATGTAGAAAGTCTATCTTAAAAGACATAAAGATGAATAAGTTTAAAGATTTGTTAAATTTTGGGTAACCCAAAGCCACTTATCTTAATGTAATTACCAAGTACTCAATTACTTGGGAGATTTCAATTGCATGTGGGAAAGATCAAGAGTATGATTTTTTATTGCTTAAATTAAATTCCCCATTTTACAATAAAAGTTGGAGTGCAGCTAACATGATGAAGAATCATAATATATTATAAGTTATTCTATAGGTTCAAAGCCCTTCCCTACCTTCTTTATCAAAACCTATATATTTTAAGCCATCTTAAGCTATTGCAAATCATATATTTAAGTAGTTATAATGTCGAGATTGGCAGCACAGAAAATGCTCAGTAGAGTTGTCCAGTCATTGAATAATTCAAATTATTTTTTGTGAATTATAATCTGAATATATTATTTATTAATAGAAAGAAACTATTCATAAATTAAAAAAATCCAAATTGAAATCGCAAGAAATACCCAATAGAGTTCCCTAGTCATTGAATAATTCAAAGGCAGCACATTAAGTGAAGCAAGCTGTGATAACACGACACTTAATTAGTATTACTATAATAAAATGGCTTAGCTAAAACCTAAGGCATCACGCAAATTTACAATTGTAACGCATAATTTAGTGAAAAGGCCAAATATTTTTGTGCTGTAAGTTTTCTTGTTTTTTGGGGGAGGCTTTGGCTGCCCGTTATGGGATACCAGCAGCTGAAACTTAAATATGAACTCTGAAAGAAGTTTTTCTTAGCCCAAACAATTGCTGTATTAATAGATACATTGAACTTTCCTTTTCTCAATTGTATTGTAAGCAGGGAATCCAAATTGAAGAGGACAATGCCAGACTTCACTTGAAGGTATCTATATTTTCTCGAATTGGCGTTTGTATTTCGTTACACTGTATTTCTTCTGATTGATAAAAACACAGTATAACTGTACAGGTTCAACAGTTGAATGAGAGCTCCAATTTGGAGAACAGTGCTGCAGTGGAATTCTTGTTGATTGAGCCTTCGGAGTATACATAATTCTTTCACTCCCACGAGCCAACACAAATCAAGCACTATTCAACACAATGAGGCTGCAGACACTTACTTGCAATTAGGGTACGCTGCTTAGATTTTCTATAATCTGCTTGCTTCGAATAATCTAGCATTATTCCATGTTGATATAATAAAAACCCAAAACACTGTTATATGTTTCAGGTTGCCCAGCTGATGCCTGGTTTGGTGTTCCCTCACATAACTGATTAGGAGCTTATCACCTGAAGTATGATAAGAATCGTTTTATATACTTCCTTTCCACAACAAATGGTAACATAATGTCACGAATATTAGATTTAGAATATAATTTGCCACAAATATTAATTTTATAATATACTTATAATCTGTAACTTTAATTCTGATTTTATCATATGATAAAACAAGGATATGGTATTTCGTTGGCAGAGATTCTCATATTTCTGATTTCAAATTCATTCGTACAGAGCACAATTATCATATAAATGTGTTGGCATAACAGATGTGACTGTTCTGTGGGACAAATGTTAAATGACTGGACTGTGTCTTTTACTTCAGTATGTTTCAAATGCTGTCCTATCTTTTTTATGCTGTTTTCATTATGTTGTCTCTGGTCTCTGCTATTACTGGATTATTGTACTTACTAAATTAGTAATGTACTAAATTGTGTCGGACTGTGCTGTGGTTGGAGTCCAGTGTGATATTATATGAACATGTCATTTTGTGATTGAGACTCATGGTTTTAAGCTAAGATTGCTGTTCTCATGTAAGAATATGATCTATTGTAGTTCTATGAATGTGAGCTAGTCGCAATATAATGGATTAAGATGTTTATGATTAAAGGAAATTAGTTTTTACAAAGATCGGAAACCCAAGTCTTTATAACAAAACCAAAAATAGAAGACTGACACCTCAAAACAACCTGTACAGGCTTTACGGGACTGTGATTTTTTTTCTTAACTATGCTATCTATGCTATCAATAGGGGTGATACTCTTCTTTACTTCATAATATTATAGCAGTTTAGTGTTGGATAGAATTGTCATGTCTGCTCATTTTATATTTTTCGTATTTGTCTTTTTGTTTTCTCTTGAAGACTGATGTATAAATATGGAGGCAAAGCTCTTTGTATTCAAACTATAAGCTGCTATGACTGAATAAAATATTTGCTCTGCTCTCCTAATATGAAAGTAGCTACAACTTGTGATAAACCATGATAAATTATATATCTGTTGTCTCATTTTTACGATTAATTTCTAATTTTAACAGTCCAACATAAAAGCCTTCTCAGTCTTCTCCCTGCTATCATCTGAATCCTCAGCATGGCCTTTGTTCTTGTTAACTGTACCTATATCCATGAGGCGAGCTTTCTTGTTCGAATTCACACTAACTGATGACTAAGCAGAGCTATCCTTTTGCATTACTTGTAGAGCCTCTTCCTGTTCAATAAATTTCTTTAAAACCGTCGGCGGTATTATCCATGACCATTTTACTAACTGCAATTATTCGCCCTCAAAGAGTCTTCAAGCTTGTTAATACACTACCGATGGTCTTCCCTCAAATCGCTATTACCCTTGGCTAAAGTTTTGTCACTTGCTATGATCTTATCAAGACTCTGGTTTGAAGGTGAAGATCTGTCATTCAATTCATTTATTTCAGCATGAAAATATAGATATCTATTTCTATTGTATTTTTGACATTTATATTCATAATAAGATTTTTCTAAGAATTGACGAGACCCTCTTAATTGGAGCTTCTTTATGTAAAATTTTCTACAGCTGTAACTTGTAGAACAACTAGCTCTAGTTAAGAAATAAGCATAATTTGCGCAGATCAAGAAAAGCAGAATTACAAATCAGAGAAAACAGAGAATTTAGAGAACTCTTCACATTCTTAAAAATTGCTTGAATACAAGAAGCATTAACCGTGTTTTATAGAAACTAAACTATCCTAAAGAAAACATGCAAAAGAGCATGCATAGTACTCATCGTTAAAATCATCGTTAAACATAAATTACTATGAGATCTACACAGTAACTAAGAGTTTTCTACAAATTACAGATGTAACAGACCGTGCAGTTAGAGTTAACTAACTCTAACACTAACTGACGAGAATAGAAAACTAATGAAAGGAGATAAGAGGGAAAATTTAGAAACCCTCTTTTAAGATCTACACAAAGACCATGGAACAGTTTTCCGAGGTTTCATACATTTGAGATTTCTTCCTCCATATTCCTTTTAAGATTGGCGAGACTTCATTCATACAACTTCAGTTTTGTCTCTTCCTAAAAGGAAGAATGTTGTTCAAAGATCATGGACCACCTTCTGCACATAGTTTCAAGCATCTTCCATTCACTACACACCATGGAGGGAGGGATCTATCTTCTCTTCTATTCCACTTTCTTGGAGAGCTTCATGGGGTCAAAGAAATTGTAGTACAATAGTTTTATTGCTTTAGGAATAACTAATCTGAGGGGAGGTTATATTCCCACAGGGTTTTCCCTCCTTCCTCCTTCCTTTCATTATTTTTTCATCTCTTCGTAGTTAGACTTGGGACTTGGGGGTGGGGGGTGGGGATGGGGGGCAGGGTTGTTAGCGTAGACTTTAGTGGAGTAGTTTGCAGACAACTTCTATTATGTTCATGATCGACATGCTTTCTATGTAATTAGTGGATTTGTCTCTCATGCATAAGTCTCACCAATGACATCTCAAGATTGTATTAACCTATGTCTGAAGGTGAATAGATAGTAGTTTTAATGAGAAGAAACTACCCTCCACACATGATTTACGGTGGAAGAAAAGGCATAGATTAATGCAATCTTGAGATCTCATTAGTGAGACTTATGCATGAGACAGGAATCCACTAATCACAAAGAAAGCGTGTGGATCATGAACATAGTAGAAGTTGTCCACAAACTAGTGTAGTCTACTACACTAAAGTTTCTCACTAACACTCCCCCTCCCCCCTCCCCCCCCCCAAAGTCAAACTAAGGAGAGAAATTAAAAAAATGAAAGAAAGGAGAAAAGAGGGAAAATCCAATAAGAATAAACCCCCCTCCCCCAAAATAGATGTTACCAAAGCAATAAAACTACCATACTACAATTTTTTTGATCCCAAGAAACTCACCAAAAAAGTGAAATAGAAGAGAAGATAGATCTCTCCACAGTGTGTAGTGAATGGCAGATGCTCAAATTGTGTACAAAAGGTTGTCCATGATCTTTGAACAATATTCTTTCCTTTAGGAAGAAAAAAACTTGAATTTGTATGAACGAAGTCTCCCCAACCCTAAAATATCATGATGTATGATGCCTCTGAAAACTGTTCCATGGTCTTTGTGTAGATCTTGAAATGGCTAGAATCTTTTAGAAAATGATGTAGAATGTAATAAAAAGACATATTTATCACCTTAGAAGGAAAATAATATCCTCAAAATGTTGCACAGATGTATCCAAACTCATATTAATCTATGAAGAATGACCATGTAGAGAAGGAAGAAGAGGGTCAAATGGCTCCCTCACAACAATTGATGGAGAATCACCTTCATCAAAGAGAAGATATATAAAATTAATACCATCCTCTAGATTCCAAATGAGGTATTCTACAAACAAAAAATATATGTTTGATAGAAATTGATCCCAATGAATTGAATCCGGAAGACACAAATGATCCTATTGCAAAGAATCATTGGAAGATTTCAATGAAGCAACTCTAATCTCTGAAGAAACAACAAGAGCATTAGGGTTGTCAATAAATTGATCATCCAAGAAGGATGTGTCCAAATTAGAGGGAGCAACTAAAATCTTAGTATCACCCATAGAAGTCTGGTTATCTAAGGAATCATCACTTTCAAATGAAGAATCAATGTCTTCTTACAATTGTCGGATGATGGCCCAAGAAATGAAAGGGCACTCTATATGCTCTATATGATATTAAAAAAAAATTCTCAAAAATAGTAAGACATATTATTCTATAAACAATATGATTACTATTAAACCATGCAATTTTCTGTTTATAATAAATCTTGCTCAAGGCAATGATTCAGTATCCTTTTTTTCCAAGACAAATAATTCTCTAAGGTTAGCTTGACAACATAACAATGGAAATAAATACTAGACATCATTGATCTCCCCGAAAATGGAACTTTATATCAGTTTGTGATTACAAAAAGAAACAAATTAACAACCCCCAATCTAATGTAAAAATTTCATCATAAACAAGTTCTAATCTGCAATACCTGCAAATAAAATCAATGCTTCTTCTTCCAACTCCCATGTACTTTGATACCATGTAAAATTTTATCTAGCTGTAAGTTGTAGAACAACTAGATCTAGCTAAGGAAGAAAGCATAATTTGCATGGATCAAGAAAAACAAAATTACAAACCAGAGAAAACAGAGAATTTAGAAAACTCCTCACATTCCATTAAAATTGCTTGAATACAAGAAGCATTAAGCATGCTTTATAAAAACTAAACTACCCTAAAGAAAACATGCAAAATAGCATGCCCAATATTCATCATTAAAATCACCTCTAAACATAAATTACAATGAGATCCTCAAAATAATTGAAAGTTTTCAGCAAATTATGAATGTAATAGATCAAGCAGATAGATTTAACTAACTCTAACACTTTCTCCATGTCAATAGGGATGCCCATAAGAATTTCCATATCCATGTTTCCCATACCTTGAGAAGGAGAAATAGGGGAAATGGTGTTTGACTTAGTATAAGGCTTTATGATGATTTTTCTAAATAGGACAACTTCCTCCTATCCCTAGTATAGAGTGGCTCGAAGAGTTTCTAATTTAGTTTTATTTTAACCAGAAGACAAAACTAGTTTTTCCTTTCCCTTTGAAAATAACATTGGGGTTCAAAGAATCAAAAGCATTATCATATGATCCTATTTAGTTAGAGACACTACCATGAGAAATAACAACTTTCTTATGACTATGGGAAGTAGAGGAGGGATGCTTCCTTCTATTCAAATGGAAAAACTCATCATGTCGTCAAAATTAACTTACTCTTGATCTATGGAAGTATCCATATAATGTATCCTAACATTCTTCTTAATCAAAACGATCATTTTAGGCAGTGTTTATTTGTAAATGAATACCCTAGCATACTCCATAGCAAGTAAAATCAATTCTTCATGAGGAACAAAAGGGAAGAAAGATTTTGCATGAGCATGTCGACAATGACTTATAGATGGAAACAAATAGAAGAAAAAGAAAATACACTTATTGTGCATAAAATGGTTAAGGATAAAAAAACTAAAGTAAAAAATAGTACAAAATTTAGGAACAAGGGTGAAATAATACATAATTACTTCAACAACATCTGATTATAAACTATAAAGGGAAGCTCTATACAACCCTCATTGCTATATTTTTTACATTGTATCTTTGACCTCGCTCAAATAATTTTGAAAAAATCATTGCTTCATTGGTACACTTCTTATGTAGTGCTTTCCCTAGGTCGCATTTTTGTTATCATTGTCGAACTCTTTTAAGGCTAGTTTTATGTTGATGATTATTAGTAACATTATTTTGAGATTATCAGATATTGTTTCAGATTTAGTTTATTATGTGATGAGATTACTTGGTACTTTATAGTTCATGTATGCATGATGATTATTCAAGTGATTTCAGTTATTGATGATGATTAGGTAGATGGTTGATTCTTTGTGTGTTTTCTTATGGATACTTACACCATACTTGCATGTGTATGCTGTGAGTGTTTGTTTTCTTTCTATATAGCATTTCTGATATGGTTAAGGAAGGGAGTCGTAGTCACTTGCTAGTTAGGATCTACACGATGCACCACTTCTTGCCATTGCCTGTTTAGCTTAGTATATATATTGTGCTTGTATATGCATGGGTTTTATGCAGGTTGCAAGTACTGGGTATCGACTTTTTTGAATTGTCAGGATGAGCGTACCCTATCGCATTATCTCAATGGTAAGAGAGGGGAGATGAATACTCAAGTCCAAATCCCAGCCCTTTAAGCCATTTGTCCTAATTAAAAATTAGGACAAGTATCTGATTTGAGTACCCTTCGAATACGTCGGATGACGTAATTTGTGATTTCAACCCTTTTGGTTTGATTTTGTATGTGTTTTGCTATGATGGGTTTTTTTGTATTTTACTTTATGAGTCTTTAGTATATTTTCTATTAATTATGCCTAATTAAAAGATTTAATTAATGGTTTAATTTAATAGAAAATTAATATGATATTTATTTTATTTAATTAAATGAGAAATTAATTAAATAAAATAATTAAATTTGAAGATAAAAGTTATAAGTTTAAATTTAGAACGTGATAATATTTACTTAATTTAATACTAATATATTTAGAGTTCATTTTTAAATAAATGCTAAATAATATTATTATTTAAGTTAATAAATAATTTATCAATTAAGTTTCAAAAATAAATGTAAAAGTGGAAAAGATATTAAAATTATTAAAAGATTCTAGATCGCATGATGCGTGCATGTGATTAAAATATATTAAGATAAAACAAGTGGATTTAATAAAGTGAGTGCATGAGATTGAAAATTAATAAATTAATTTAAAAATAGTCAAGTGAATATTAAATAAATTAATATGCATTATTTATTCACATAGGAGTATGCAAACTCTTGTGAGTTGTCATGTTGACAACACAGGAGTTTGCACTCTAATTATGCACGTGTTGTCTACACTTAGGAGTTAGCGCATTATTTGAGCACATAGTGTCTACAACATTCTAGACACCTCATCATGCTTATCTTCTTATCATGAAAGTTATGCGTTTAGTTGTCATGCTTATCTCCTAATTCTTTCTAGACACATTCTAGAGGCATCTTAGAGGCCTTTATATAGAGGCTCTCCTAGTGTGTATGGACAAGCTCATATGCTTCTACAAGCACTCCTAGTCACTTGGGGGGGTTTCGGTTCTTGAAAAAATTGTGAATGTTGGAGAAGGAAGGAATTTTCAGAAAGGAGAAGGTTCTAAGAGGAGGAGCTTCTGTACAATTTTCTGAGGCATAGCGAATTAGCATCAATGTCCAGGTAGGCACTCGTGATTATTTTGCATATTTTATTAAACTCTTTCTCTTCCTGTCTTCATCGTGTTTGTTATGTGTGTTTGAATAATTCTATATGAATGAATCTTCAATTTTATAATTCGAACATGCATATTGTTTCATCCAATTATGGAAATTAAAAATATTATTGCAATCTTCCCTTAGTAGAATCAAGATTTAGAAATTGATTTGGGTTTGGTTCAAATTAAAATAGAATCTTATTATTATGTATTAGTTTTATATGATTTATTAACTAATCTAATTAAATTTAATTTAATTAAGATTAGTTAATAGTAGAAGAAGTGCAATTAATTAATTATTAGTCAATTTAAGTAAATGGATTTTTAAATGAGGGCAAATTAAAAGAAAAGAGATATCAATAAGTGTTTAGTGGAATTAAATAATTAATGAATTATTAATGAGATTGATTTTACCTAAAATCAATGAAGATTATTTTAAATAAATGATTGTCCTTGAAGTGTTTAAAGAAAATTGTAAACTAATTATTTGAAAGTTGATAAGTATTATTCTAATGTTTTGAATAATGTGAATGATTTTTATCTAAAAGTCAATGGGAACTAGTTCAATGATTTAAATAAGTAAATAATTATCTTATGATTATTTTAAAAAATTGTTTTAAAATAATGAAAGGATAATTCTATGCTTTATTCAAAGAAATAAATGGGTTGACTTGTAGTTTAAATGAAAGATCTTTTACATTTGAAATACACCCGAAATGAAAACTAAAACTTCACACATGGCTTAACCATGTGATTGTAAAAGCAAACTAAAATATGTGTTTGTATCTTGCTCTTTATGCTAACCATGTGTAGGGTTTGGGTGGTCCTAGAGTGTTGACCAGTTAGGATGTCTACCAGAGCCTTGAGAGTTATGCGAATGTGATGGCATGTTGATGTTATTTGGTCTCGATTCTTTTAAATCCCAACCATGGTAATGTGATGGCATGCTCTATGAGATGTTTGTATTTACTGATTGTTATTGCTTTTCGGTCTTCTTGTGTGAAGCTAAGGTGTATGTATTTGAGACACTTGACTTAACCATTTTTGAGTCATTGATCAGTTATCCTTGGACTACTTTCGAGTCGCCATGATGGGACTAAAGTGTTGATTTATTTCTTAATGTTGTCATGTTGTGACATGTTTTGACTCGACCATTTTGGAGTTTTCGATTAGTATGATTTATTTTGAGATTCGTTATGGTTGCTTGTTGAGAACCGATGGATGTTGTGATTTATCATTGATATGAATATTGAGATTTATTTTGGAATACTATATGGTTGCTCAATGAGAATCGATGGATATTGTGATTATCATTGATACCTGCAGTTGCTAATAGATAACTGTTGTGGTCATGATTATCAATGGATGCTTTTCAGTTGCTCATGGAGATTTGATGTTCTTATTGTGGATTATCTTTTGGTATTTTTCCAGTCACTTGTATAGGACTAAGGTGATTTTGTGATTTGTGATTTTATAAGCCTAGGGTAGGTTATCTACTTGTAGTGTCAGGAAGTGGCTTGCAATGGAGGCCGGGGCCCTAAGTGGCTGCCAGGTTAACTCATTGTAAGTTGTTTTAATAAGTGAAAACATTTACACTAAATGGGGAATAAATGAACCTAATAAGATAATTGTATGTTCTCGCCCATGCCTCGAGTGCTAGTATAGAATAGGATGGGAGTAGAGAGAATGCTTAGTTACGACCTTGCATTCTGTAGTATGCCTCATCAATATGAGAGGATACTAGTGGCTACATAGGGATCACTAGGGGGCTGAGGTCTATTGAGAGACTACCAGGGTAACTCTAGCATGATCTGTATGATGACACTTTCCCACTTACATAGTAGGTTTCCTATGTGTCTTGTGTGCCTCTAGGTATAGGTGTCAACCCTTTTTTGATGGAACCTTTGAGTTAGTATACTTTTAGGATTCTTGGACTTAGAGAGTATTTGTGTTATGTGATTTGATATCTTGCTTGGGACTTGAGATTATCTCCTCAACATGGTGGGAGTGGACCATTTAGGTTCCACATGGTCAGGTGGTAGTGTTTTTTCACTCTTACCATTTGAGATCCGTCCGTAGACGCCATGGCTAGAACATTCTTTGTTGGTATTAACCTTCATTCTATTCTTGGATCTTATGATGGATGTTATTTATTGGCATGTTTCTTTATATTGATGATTAGCATGTGATAGATGATGTTATCTAATTTGTAAGATCATCTTATGCTTTATTTCTTGCATGTTAGCTTTCTTTATGCGTACGTTGTAGCATGTTAGGTTTCTTTATGCAAATGTTGTAGTATGTTTAGGAGTGACATTCCTACTATGATATTACTGATGATCTCTTCGGTGACTTGGGATGTTACGCACTGAGGGATGGCTAGGGCCCACAATGGTCTAATGATGCTATTGATGGTTGGGAGGAACCATGCATTTAGATAATTATGTGTTGTGTTTATGATTTATGTCTATCTTTTACGATGGATGTTTATATCTTCTATGATGATGTATCATGTATAGAATTTGGTTTCATTTACTTAATTGCACTTGCATCATGGATTAGAATAAGATGATGTACTTCATTTCCACATATGTATATTCTTTTAAGCCTTTCGTACCCTGTGTCATGTACAATGGATGATTGAGCATTCCAAATTTAATTGCCATGAGGTATTCAAAACAAATGTGTAATATGGACATTGGAATTTTCATTATTATTTCATGTGGATGTGGAATTAGATGGAATTAATATTAATTAGATCAAATGTGACTCAACGTCTTGGGATCCTTAAGTAATGTAACCCATTATGTATGCTTATATATGCTTTTAGTTGTATGTATGTTATTACTTCCACTACTATGTGTTAGATGTGAATGAGTTATCTTTCGTGTTTTTGATTAAAAAAAATTGTTTGGCAAACTTAGTAAATTATTTAGGTTAATTATTTTGGATCCTTTGGCGGGGCATTACATTTTATGTCTATAAAAGTTTGTACCCTATACTAGTTGGTTTCAGACCTTTACAATATTTTTTCATTGATTTCTAATTCAAGGTCATATAAACCCACCATCCATCCTTCACATCAACCCCATGAAACCCTTCCATTTAGCCATTTAGATCTCCCATTGAAATCTCACTCGAGACTGAATAGTTTTTTTCAATTTGTCATAGACAATGTCTCCTAGTTTATTATGATTCCTCTATTATTGAATAGGAACAAGCATCCATACTCTTTAAAATAGGGCAAACAAAGGGGAAAATGATAATAACAATCACTTCCAAAATATTCAACCATTTCAATAAAAATAGGGTATTTATAACGTGATCATTTCCAACATCATTATACATGATAATTTTAACATCTATAAAAATATCATCATTAATATCCCAATTCATTGTATTTTGAAAAAATATCATCAATATTTGCTAGCTTATACACCACATAGCTACCTTCTCACAACATATGGGAGATATTATACCCCTTAATACATATTCAACAATAATTTGCATTCTTTAATTAAAGAAATATTGGTTGACCTTGTTGGGACACTTCCATTTAAAACCAAACTATCACTATTAAGACAATCATTTCTTAGCATACCTTAGCCATTTCAATTCTAATATAGGCCACACAAGTATCAACATAGTTTTATACTTATTATACACTTATTTAGCCCATAGGCTTTTACATCGGGGCAACCCATGTTAGTTTTGGTAGCTTGGACAACTGTTTGTCCATATGTAGTTAATTAGCAAATAATTATTTTGCTAACTAATTTGTTAGACTAGGCAGAAATATTTGTTAATTAATTGATCACTTTTGGAAGCAACTAGAAACTGACTTGGTTAGGGTTGTTAAGTTGTTTTATTCTCGATCGTAGACTAAGAATCAATCTTGGCCATTGGTTTTCTAACAGGAGTAATATAAAAAGGGGTCAAGGGGGTCATTTGGAGAACAAGAAGTTTGTAAAATCATTTGCAATGTTAGAATATGAGTTTTCAGTGATAGAAAATAGCCTTGTAGTGTTAGCAAGGGTGCATTGATAGCATTGGAAATAATAGTAGAGGAATATTAACAGGAGAAATTAGGAGGTTGTTTGAGTTCTACCAATGAGAGGCAAGAAATTTTGTATCTCTTGATTTGTTGAAGTTAATATAATTTCCTCATCTGTAGAACTAGTTTTCCCTTAGGGGTTTTTCCAAGGATGATTTGTCCAAAAATATTGTGTTCTGTGTATTGTGAATTTATTTCCTTATTTTATAAGTGAAGTTGCAATTTTTATTTTTCAATGTTAGCTGAGAATTTACTTTCGGCAGTTTAATAATCATTTGCAATAGGAGATTAATAATCAATGACTACAATAGAAATTTTCACATGGTATCATAGAGGTGTTGAGGGTAGAAGAGTTTTTCCCTAGGAAAGAAATTGAGGGTTTATTAAACTTAGATTGATCTCTTTAGATTTATTATTGCTTTAATCGCTTAAGATGGCTTCAACTGGTTTGAGAAATCAGGAAAGATTGGATGGTGCCTTGAATTTTGGTGTCTGGAAGGTCTGACTTTCTTTATTGTTGGAAAAGAATGGTATCAAGGATTATGCTACCAGTGGTATAGATGTACCTACAGATGCTACATAGCTTGAAATATACAAGAAGGAAGATGCAAAGGCAAGGAGGATGATCCTTGATGGTGTCAAGGATCATACTATTCCACATATTTCAGAGCTAGATACAACAAAGAAGATGTGGGACACCATTCTGAATCTATACCAGAATGCTACAACCAATAGGAAGATGATTCTGAGAGAGAAGTTGAAGAATACCTAGATAAACTAGGGAGAAGATGTCAAAGTTACCTCACCGGGCTTAAACTTTTCAAGGACAAGTTAGCAGCTATTGGAGATAGCCCTAGTGATGATGAGCTAGTGAGAATAGCCCTAAATGGGTTTACTAAACCATGGAGTGTCTTTGTTCAAGTTGTCAATGGATGAGACACCTTACTGAGTTGGGATTAACTATGGACTGATTTCACTCAGGAGGAGTTTAGACTAAGTCTTGTCAATGGGGCCAATAAGAGCCAGAAAGTGAGGTGGAACAGAAAAATGTTGCCCTAGAAAGGAAAGGGAAAGCAAAGAAGGGGTCTAGAAAAGGATCGAATTCACAAAGTGAAAAGAAGAAGAAGGACCTTTATAAGGTTAAGTGCTTTGGATGTCATGAGTATGGTCACTATGTCAATGATTGCCTAGAAAGGAAGAAGACAAAGAAGCAAGTGGCAGCTTTAGTAAGTGCAGAAGAACTCTCCAATAGAATGGAAGATGAGTTTGCACTTATAGCTTGTATGGTGAGCTCAACCTCATAGAATATCTGGTATATAGATAGTGGGGTGTCATTTCATATGATAGGAGTTAGAGAGTACTCCTGTTATAAGGAGGAGAACACCAATATTCAGATTTTTATGGGAAACTTTTCCAAACTCAACCCAGTTGGGAAAGGGACTATTTAGTTTTAGAGGGGGAATGGAAAGATAATTCTAGTTCATGATGTATTGCATGTACCAGGCTTAGGTATGAATTTGATTTCTATATTTGTTCTTTGAGATAGAGGGTATAATATACTTTTTAAAGGGACACGTGTTGATTAAGTACAAGGATTGGAAATCACCCATAATGATTGGAGTTTGAAGTGGTCACCTTTATAGGTTGCAGTTTGATACTCCTAAGGCACTCATGAGCAGCAGTAATCCTAGAGATCTTGGAGAACTATGGCGTAGGAGGATTGACCATATTCATCATGGAGTACTCAAATTTCTTCATGAGATGGTGACAAGTGTTCCAGTAGTGAGCATAGAGCATGATGGTGTATGTCAGGGAAGTTTTTGAAAGCATCTTTTCCAAGGAGTGACACCAGATCTAAAGGTGTTCTTGATCTAGTACATTTAGATGTATGTGGACCGATGTCGAAAAAATCTCTCAGAGGATATGAGTACTATATTAATTTTATTGATGATTTCTCCAAGAAGATCTGGATATACTTCTTGAAGACCAAGGATGAGGTTTTTTGTTGGTTCCAAGAGTTTAAAGCTCTTTTGGAGAACTCGATAGGAAGGAAGATAAAGGTTATTTGGTGAAATAATGGAGGCAAGTATAAAAGTTCAATAACTTCCAGGAGTTCTATAACAAAGAAGGAATCAAGTGAGAGTGGATTATTCCTTACAATCTATAGTAGAATGGAGTTGCTAAGAGAAAGAACCATTCTATATCAGAGGTAGCAAGAGCTATGCTACATGACTAGGACATGTCCTACTATTTATGGGTAAAGGCATGTAATAAAACAATTTACATTCATAATAGAGTTCCACCCAAGTTACTAGGGAAGATGACACTAGAGGAAGCTTTCACACGAAAGAAGCCAGATGTTGGTCACTTTAGAATATTTGGGAGTTTGGCATATTATCATATTCCAGGAGTTACACATACCAAGTTAGATTAGATTGCAGAGAGGGGGTACTTTGTTGGGTACATTGAAACCTCAAAGGCATAGAGGATTTTATCTTATTGTCAGATGTGATGTTAAGCTCATGGAGGACAAGGCATTTAGAAGGTCCAAATATTTTCCAATAGATGATCAAAGTGAGAGGCCAGTAGAAGCTCCAAGGCCTAGTCAAGGGCAACAAAGCACAAGTACAATTACCGGTACAAGTGTAGGCTTGAGTGTTGAAGTTTCACAAAGCATGGAGCAAAAGGTGCAACAAAAAATGCATCTAAAAGAATTAGAGGTTGATATTTCATCCTCTATAGTTAGTAGCAGGAACTGTGAGGTTCAAGAGACACAAAGGGGTACTCAAGAGTTTGTGGGAGCTCCTAGAAGGAGTACCAAAGAGTGGAGACAACCAATAAAGTTCAATGACTATGTGGCATTAGTTAGTGAGTTGGTAGATAGTGAACCTTCTAGCTATCAAGAAGCTGCACAACATCAAGTATGGAAGGATTTTATGATTGAGGAGTATGACTAAATTATGCATAATGATGTGTGGGAGGTAGTGCCTAGACCAATAGATAGAGCAATAGTTGGATCATGTTGGATCTATAAGATAAAGCATGATGCAGATGGTAGCATCGAGAAATACAAGGCAAGATTCATGGTCAAGGGGTTCTCTTAGAAGGAGGGAATAGACTATAAGGAGACATTTGCACTAATGGCTAGGTATACTTCTATATGAGTTGTGATCTCATTTGTGGCATAGATGGGTTGGCAGATCCATCAAATGGATGTCAAGACAACATTCTTTAATGGTGAGTTAAAGGAGGAGGTATACATAGAGCAACCAGAAGGCTTTGTAGCACAAAAAAAAGAGACCCACATGTGTAGATTGAAGAAAACTTTGTATGGACTCAAGTAGAGTCCTAGAGTGTGGTATGAGGGCATTGATACATACTTGCAAGAAATGGTCTTTATGAAGAGTGAAGTGGATGCTAACCTCTACTACTTGATGGTTGAAGGAGAAGTTCTCATTCTTGTTCTTTATGTGGATGACTTGTTTCTTATAGGTGCACTAAGGCTCATAGAGGATTACAAGAGGGACCTTGCAGAAGAGTTTGAGATGAAAAATTTTGGACTTATGCACTACGTTCTAGGCATAGAGGTGTGGCAAACAAATGAAGAGATTTTCCTTAGTCAAGAGAAATATTGCATTGAAATCTTGAAGAGATTCGGAACAGAGGATTGCAAAGTCATGTCTACACCCATGATCATGAATTGGAGGAAGGTAGATACATCTAAGGAAAAGGATGTAGATCCCACTTTATATAGGTAGTTGATTTGTTTGCTTATGTACTTGGTCAACAAAAAGCTAGATATTGCTTTTGCAGTGAACTCACTTAATCAATTCATGGTTGAACCAAAGACAGTGCATTGGATAGCGGCCAAGCATGTGCTACATTATTTGTGTGGTATAGTTGAGTATGGGATCATATATGTTTGAGGTGAAGGTATCAAGTTGATGGGCTATGCTAATGTAGATTGGGCAGGAAGTACAACAGACAAAAGGAGCACTTTAGGGTGTTGTTTTAGTTTGGGATTAGGAGTTATATCTTGGTTCAATAGGAAGAAAAAGTTTGTGATTCTAAGTTCAGTAGAAGTAGAATACATAGCAGCTAGCATGGCGATATGTGAAGCTATATGGCTTCAAAAGTTGTTAGTAGCCTTGTTTGGTTAGAAGGTTGAGACTACTGTGATACACTATGATAATTAGAGTTGCATCAAGTTGTTTGAGAATCCAATATTTCATGACAGCTCTAAACATATAGACATCAGATATCACTTCATTAGAGATTGTGTACAATGGGGAGTTGTTCAGCTATAGTACATACCTATAGAGGAGCGGGTAGTAGACATTCTGACTAAGGCATTGGGGAAGGCGAAATTCATCTTCTTCAAAGATAGGTGTCATGTAGAATAACTTCCTCACTAAGAGGGGGAGTTAGTTTTGGTAGCTTGGACACATGTTCATCCATATGTAGTTAATTAGCAAATAATTGTTTTCCTAACTAATTTGTTAGATTAGGGACAAATATTTGTTAATTAATTAACCACTTTTGGAAGTAACTAGAAATTGACTTGGTTAGAGCTGTTAAGTTGTTTTAATCTCGACTGTCGACTGAGAATCAATCTCGGTCATTGGTTTTCTAATAGGAGTAGCATAAAAGGGGGTCAAGGGGGGCATTTGGAGAACAAGAAGTTTGTAGAAGCATTTGCAGTGTTAGCAAATGAGTTTACAATGATAGAAAATAGTCTTGCAGTGTTAGCAAGGGTGCAGTGATAGCATTGGGAATAACAACAAAGGAATATTAGCATGAGAAATTAGAAGGTTGTCTAAGTTCTACCAATGAGAGGCAATAAATATTCTATCTCTTGATTTGTTGAAGTTAATATAATTTCCTCATCTGTAGAACTAGTTTTCCCTTAGGGGTTTTTCCAAGGATGATTTGTTCAAAAATAGTGTTCTTTGTATTGTGAATTTCTTTCTATATTTTATAAGTGAAGTTGCGATTGTTATTTTTCAATATTAGCTGGGAATTTATTTTCGGCAATTTAATAATCATTTACAATAGGAGATTAATAATCAGTGATTGCGATAGGAATTTTTACATGGTATTAGAGAGGTGTTGAGGGTAGAAGAGTTTTACCCTAGGAAAGAAATTGAGGGTTTATTAAACTTAGATTGATCTATTTAGATTTATTATTGCTTTAATTCCTTAAGATGGCTTCAGCTGGTTTGAGAGATCAGGACAGATTGGATGGTGCCTCGAATTTTGGTGTTTGGAAGGTCTGACTTTCTTTATTGTTGGAAGAGAATGGTATCAAGGATTATGCTACCACTGGTATAGATGCACCTACAGATGCTATATAGCTTGAAATATACAAGAAGGAAGATGCCAAGGCAAAGAGGATAATCCTTGATGGTGTCAAGGATCATATTGTTCCACATATCTTGGAGCTAGATACAATGAAGAAGATGTGGGACGCCATTCTGAATCTATACCAGAATGCTACAACCAATAGGAAGATGATTCTGAGAGAGAAGTTGAAGAATACCTGGATAAACTAGGGAGAAGACATCATAAGTTACCTCACTAAACTTAAACTTGTCAAGGACAAGTTAGTAGCTGTTGGAGATAGTCCTAGTGATGATGAGCTAGTGAGAATAGCCCTAAATGAGTTTACTAAACAATGGAGTGTCTTTGTTCAAATTTTCAGTAGATGAGATACCTTACTAAGTTGGGAAATTCACCGGCACTTTTACATGTAAATAAAAATTTAACTTTCAAAGTTTCTCAGGTCATTGGTGCCAATAAAGTTTTAATCCGCGACCAGATTACGTTGTAGGACTGTTTCAGAGACGTTACATCATCTCATCACAGGTCTCTAAATTCAATCAAACTTTCCGAGTTGGAGAAGATTGTAGATGTGGCAAGAGTCCATACATGCAGCAGCGCTGCTTTGAGTGATAAATTTATGTGTCTCGAATGAGTCGCTGATTTGGGCATAAAAATTGAATCAGCACAATGATAATCTACCAATTTTCTATTTGGCTAAATGAACAAATGGATTTGGACAAATTTTACATTGCTAATGGTATTGATTAATGCAGACATGATTGATAATCTTAAATGACCTCAACATTCCATATTTAAAAACCCACAACTGTAGATTCCATATTTAACCAACAAGATTTGTGTTGGTCAGATATAATACTCTATTTTGATCTTCAAGTATAAGATCTTAACACAGAGACGTGGTTCCTCGTAGAAATTCAAACCAATATTAATTATTGCTGTAGCACCCGATAGATATATACTACACATTATCTGCTCTGTTTTAACACAGAGAATTGTCATCAATTCTTCACATTGATTGTTCTTTTTCTCTTCTTAGTGCTCTCATCCTAAACTCATTGATAGAGCTATAAACGTAAAATCTTTACCAACCAAGGCACATGTCATATTAGCAACAGTCAAGGAACAATGTTTTGTACTGATTTGTTGTTCATTGCTATACACAATTTCAATTTTTACTTACCTGTGTTTTATATGCACGTGTCCAGTCATATGGTTCCAATATATGCTTCACTAATGTTGACGCCTCTTGCTAAATTGCTCGGGTTGTCCCAGAAATTCAGGTTCGAAGACAACATTTTGAAAAGCCCTAGTCCATGTGACCGTGGGGTTTGGCACCCCGGCACCCCAGCGGGAGGGCTCAAGTCTAGGGATAGAACTGAAAAACATGATATAAAACAGAACCAACGAAACCAGGGATATCAATGCACTTGCAACCAATTGCTACTGTAATCATTCATCTATTCCCGAGTGCACTTGCAAACATTCAGAACAAAAAAATATAGACACCACCGGATATACCCCTGTATCTTATCACATACAAGCACTACAAATATAGATAATCTTATATACTTGGAAGTGTCACATATTTAGATATAAATATAGATTTGTAGATTTGTGTGTAATAGTTTTTAATTTTTTTGTTTTTTAATTTTTAATATTAGTTATTTAGAGTTATTTGGGTAGGTTAGTTTATTAAATTTGTTTTGATTTTATTTATTCATATTTCATTTTTATCTTTATTATATTTGTCGGAGGTACATTGTATTGCAATCAATTTTGCAAAATGAGTGATTAATTTTACCTACTTCAACCAATGAAATTAAGTATTTTTATAATTAATTTAATCTTTTGATTGTTTCTAATGTTTCAAATTTTAATTTCTAAAATAATGAAAAATATTTTACTCTAATTTGATTGGCTCATATTATTTGAGCTGCAGATTTACTACCTATGAAATATATATAAAATATGAAACACATAAGATTTATATCAAACTCATAAAACTTGTTAATAGTTACATATTGTAAATTCAAAAATATTTCTATGAATAATAATTGTTTTTAATCTTAATAATTTAAAGAGAATAAGTGAATTCTAACATTACCCTTATATGATAATATTTTTAAATTAATTTTTTTTAGAAATATTTTTTTAATCTTAAACAAATATTGATTAAATTTAATTTAATTAACAATATTATAGCTCCCTATTAAATTTTTATTCTTAAACTATTATAACTTATCTCAACTCACTATTTTCTTACTATTAAATTTTTAATCTTAAACTATTATAACTTCCAAATACAAGTCATTACATGGCACTTGTTTTTATTCTTTTGTATCAGTCTAGTCTAGTAGGTTTGCACTTTTTAGTTCTTTATGTTTTATTGGCTTCTATAGATTCTTTTCTTCCTCTCATCTTTTGTGCTTCCCTTCCCCATCTTCTTTCCTTTTATTCCCCATTGTTGATGCTTGATCTACATATTTTACTTTTCCATTCTTGCAATCTCTCATTCTAATGATGGATCATAGAGTCTAATCCAAAATGTTGATGCTAAAAAGATATATACAATAAAATCCAAAAACTAATATTTAGATGTCAACATAGTGGTTTGTCTAAGTACCATTATGGATAAAAATATTTTTTATTTAACTAGTAGGAGAAATGCCTTAATCCTAGCTATTACAACTTAATAGGTAACTACATGGACTTGGGCCATTACAACCTAAGAATTACAAACCATGCAACAACAAGAAAACAACCAAAAATCTAGATCACAACAAAACCAACCTTTTTAGATGTCTACCACTATTTCTTTACTCTAAGTAGTTCTTAACATGATAAGTATATATTACTATGTGAGCTTGTAGCTATACAATTAAACAAAAAAATAGTTTTAGCCCAAAGGACATGAGTATCAAAAAATAGAAAACAATTCTTCATAGTCAAAAATAAAAAGCTCCTTATAGTTATCATCATATTAATTTTCAACTTAAGGTTTCTAACCTTATCTATTGGAATCTTTAACCTCATTATTCTTTGAGATGATCTTCCAATTCATTGATAAACATTTGAGATTCCCAATTTAGTCTAAGTCATCCTCATCAATCTTGCACTCTTCCTTCTCTTTATCTCCTCCCTATTGCTTCGCATTCTTCTTCTTGTCCTTCCATTTTATTCTATTTTTCCCATTGACCATTGCAAACATAGACTTTTTAATTATTCCAACAATAATACTACATATGTTATGAAATTCCTTAAAAAGGAACAATTTACTTTTCTTAGATGAAGTAACAATGTCCTTTAGGGACTACATATTTTTCTAAAGATTATCAATTTATTCATATAGATCAAGATAGATTTAATTCTCTTTAGAAATATTGAGGATAAGGTAAGCCTCATCATCAACTATATCCTTATTAGAAATAGGGGATGCATAAGCATGGTCCAAAACCTCTTCATAATCACCCAAATTTATAGTGATATTAATATATTTTATATCCTTACAATAGTTGTAGCCCTTATAATTAGAGTTATATAGGGATTCCTTCTCTAGCTCATACTCAAATTTATTTTCAAAGATAATTTCCTTTTCGATATTATCACCTTTAAATTCTTTTCTTTTAGCAACTAGACCAATATGCTTTCCTTACAACCCATCTCATGTCTATAGTCTTCATGGGTTTTTAGGTATAAAACATTGATCTTAAAGTATCCATTTATTTTATGATTTATATTTACAAGAGAAATAAAGACCTTGAAAATTATTTTTATTTTAAGATAGAAAATACTTGTATTTTTTAATCTAAAATGTAGACGATCGTCACATTGGTGGACATGGAATCATAGGTATCATGGTTAAGAAAATAAAAGTTGTTTATTTTGATATTAAGTTGTTTTTAATTTTTTTTGCATTTAAGGTTAATGGTTTAAATTAAAATATAAAATTCTTGTTCCAATTCATAACAAGATGTTTTCTTACTCATTTGTGTTATAGGTTTATTTCAAAGTTCTTATAACCCTTCTTAAAATATACATTTTCGTTTGAATGGATGTATGTGTGTTGGTTATATACTACAAGAAGCATGTGTCTTAGAATAGTTAAGTGGTGGAATTTACTATTACTTTAGAGGATGACAAAAAATTCTTCAATATTAGATATATTATTAAAATAATTACATCCATGCACTTCAAATTATTTTATCATGAATTTTAATACCATTATATGAGGTTATTTGTATGGAAAAGAAGGTTTAAAATTCTAATAGGCATTGAGGCAAGAGCCTATAACACAATAGTAAATTGTGAGCCTCGTATCAAGGATGTCTTGGGTTCGAGTCTACTTGAGCTTAATAGATAATAATAATAATAATAATTCAAAATACATAAATAAGAATTAATCTTGCCTTTGACCTCTTATTGAGAAAAATAAATATATTTAAAAAAATATATTCTAAGAGTCACTCTTCAAAGTTAAGAAGGTTGCACTTTAGTGATAAACATTAGTGAGCTTTTATTCCTTGTTTGTATATCTATAATTTTATGCATACCAAGAATAGTTTTGAATAAGTAAAGTGAGATGGGGTCAAACCCTTACAAAAATAACATCAAGTCCAAGGATAGAGAGATAGTGTCATGAGCAACAACACCTTACTAACTAGAATAGAAACACACTAAAAACTAATAATCGGCAACACTAAAAAAATTAAATCATAAACATGATAGGAAGGGGAAAAAAAACTCCTAAAAAGTTCATAAACCCACAAAAAATAGACTAACAAGTTGCAACAAAAAAACACGAACTGACAAAACTAAACCAGTTGAACGAACCAACACTAACTAGTAACTATTGCACCAACCACATCAAAGCAGTAGAAGTCACCAACAACTAAAAGCTATGAACATCAGGAACCACAAAAAAAAAACCCAAAACACACTACCCTGAGGCAAAGGGAAAAAAGGCCAAAAGGTTACTTCCAAAACTCCTTGAGTTGGTATAGGAAGGACTTCATCATGGGGCAGGAGGATACCTCACTCATCCCCTAAGGAGCCTATAGATTACCCTCCTCTTTACTCAGGATCTCCTCCCTTATTTTTCTCTTGACCTTTCTACCTTCTAGATGAAGCTTGAGACCACCAATATCATCCTCCATATTTGTGTGAACAAACTTTTGCTAGGAAGCCAAATCTTCAATTTGATCACCAAAATGATCTTGGGTTGTTTTTATAGAACTTGTATATTTGTTCACTTTTAGGTATATTATATGAAAACTATCTTGAAAATTTGTGCTTCTAAGATTTCAAAGAGTTATAGAAGATATTATTATGAAAGAAAATCTTAGTGTCCTCACATTATTTTATTGCATGAAGCCTTGAGAAAATATCAACTCCTAAATGAATACACATAGTTTTTAAGTCAATGAGTTATCCAAAATGATATAATTACCTTAAACAATTAGTTGTTGAAAAGGCTTAAGTGGTATATGATTAATTCGGTGATAGGAGTAATAACATATTATGGTGTCTTGCTATTTTTGGAGAATCAAGTCTTATAAATTTAGATTCTTACTAAATCAATGAAAGCCGCTGAACTTTCATTACTTAACTCATTTATATTAATACTATTAAGAAATATAAATTGTATATATACAATTCTAATAAATTTCCTTTGAGTTTGTGACTTCTATATTTAGTGATACCTATAGTATATAGCTAGCCTCAATCCTTTTGATGTAGGGATTAAATTAAATTAACTTCTGTAAATGAAATTATAAGGATGAATTCTGGTTTTTTTATCATCATAGAAATAAATACTTACTTTATGATTTTAATCAATTTGTATAATTTTTCTTTATTGTACTGGTAGAAGTCTTATTGTATTGAAATATTGGGGTCCTTAAGAAATATTGTAGTTGATTGAATGGATTTTATGGATTTCATCAACTTGCATGTACTATTGGATGTAGATATCCAAGGATGTTACTTCATGTGTTCCAACCATAGGAAGGGTTAATATCTCATTCAAGTAAGAGTTGATATAGATCTTATTCTAGGTGACTAGTTTAATAGACCAAGATAGGGTCTAACCACTTCCCCATTTCTATTTTGGTTGATCCCTTACTGGTTAAGGGAAATTAACCCATTAGCTTTGAAAGGATGTGGTTAGAAAATCCTAGTTTTGACTCTCTTATCTAGGATTGGTGGAATGTGTTGGTTGAAGGGTTATCTATGTTCAAGATAGAAATAAAACTTAGTCATATTAAAAATAAAGTCAAAGCTTGGAATAAGGAGACTTTTGGGTATATTTGTTTACAAAATAAGCTATTAAAGTTGGTTTGGATGAATTTCAAAAGCTATTCATTAGGAAGGGGTGCTTAGGATTTAATAAACAACAAAAGGGACTTGTTGGTGAAGTATCATGATATAGTGACCAAAGAAGAGATTTATTGGAGACAATGATCAAGAGCACTTTGACTGAAGGCTAGAGATTGGAACTCTAGGCTTTTTCATCTCATGGCTCCTAAATGTAGAGTTTCTAAAAGAATTTCAAACATTTCTACTCTTACTGGGTATATCTCTAAAGCATTTTTGGAAATTTTCTCCATTTTGTTGAAAAAACATCCTAATCTTTTTCCTAATAGTTTGAATCATCTCTTGGACTCTATTTTTTCCTTTGTTGCATGGGGGAGCTAATAGAATGTTACTTTCCATTCCCTCTATAGATGAAATTCAAAAATTTGTGTTTTCTTTTGAAGGTGAGAAATCCTTGTGAGTTGATGGCTTTTGGATGTTCTCTTTTCAACATTTTTGGAAAATTATAGGGTTAGAGGTGTGTGCAGCAATTAAAGAAATTTTTGGTTCTAATAAATTTCTTTAAGGAACTTAATTCTACCTTCATTTTTTTATTCCTAAAAAAGAGGCTACTAGAATAGTGGAATCATTTAGGCTGATTAGTTTGTGTAATTTTATTTATAAGGTATTCTCTAAAGTCTTGACCTCAAGATCATTTTCTATCCTACCTTCTATCATTTTGCCTCAGTAGAATGGTTTTGTGTCGAGTAGTAAAATTTTGGATGCTATCATCAAAGTACACATAGGTAATTCATTCTACTAAATATTTGAATTCTCAATGTTTCCTTCTCAAGATGGATTTGTCTAAGGTTTATGATAGAGTTAATTGGGACTATATGTTTAAATTTCTAAAAAAAATTGGTTTTGGGGATCGCTTCACTCAACTTTTTGTTTTGTTAGTTGGTGCTTCTTTGTCAACGGTTATTGTTAACATATCATCTTCAAAAAAATTCAAACCTACTAGAGGATTGAGACAAGGTGACCCTCTCTCTTCCATTCTTTTATGATTATGGTGGAGACCCTAAGAATATCTATCAGTGCCCACATGTTTGTAGGATTGATAGTTGGTCTTAAGTCATCCTCTGATGACCTCAATTGGTACCATTAGTAGTTTTTTGATGACATGATTATGATGGGAGAATCTTTGATTAAGGAATAAAGAAGTTTTAAAGATTTTCATTAGGTACACATACTAAGGTTTATGGTCAATTGATCAATTGGGAGAAAAGCTCTATCTTCTTTATCAATACCCCTATCTCTAGACAGGAGAAGATATCTTGAATTTTGAAGTGTAAAAATTAAGAGTTTGTCAGTGTCTTATCTGCATCTTCCTTTAGGGTTGAAACCTCCAAAGACCTTCTGGAAAAATTTGGATGATAAGTTTAATTCTAAAATGGTTTTTTTGTAAAGGTGTTCTACTTAGTCAAGTAGAAAAATTTCAACTTATCAAATCTACTTTATAAAACCTGTTGGTTTATTCTCTCAGTTTGTTTAAATTTTCTGGTAAATTCTTAGACACCGTTGAAAGAGTCAAGAGGAATCTTCTCTAGTCTAGTGTCAAGGACAAAAAGGAGGGCTTGTGTTGGTTTCCTAAGATAAAGTTTACAATACTAAAGTGAATGGAGGTTTGGGAATTTGTTTGATTAAATTATTTAACTATGATTTGTTGGAGAAAAAAATATGGTGCATTTTTAAGACAATAAAGACTAGAATAAGATCCTAAAGAGTAAGTATCTTATCAAAAAATTTAATATTATGGATTTCCTAAGCTCCCCAAATCTAGTTAATGGGTCTAGTATATGGAATTTCATCTAGCAAGGTAAAGAGTTAATCAAGTCCAAAGCAAGATGGTAAGTGGAAAATGGTGAGTTAGTGTACATTTTGGGGAAGATAAGTAGATTTTCCATAAAGTAATTTATTCTTTGATGAGATTTGAACCCTTCAAGGATGAATGTACTCTTTGGCTTGGATCTTAGGTCATGGACTATTGGTAGAAGGAAATTGAGCGAACCTCACCACTCTTGATTCTATCTTTGCATCCTTAATGACTGATCTCAACTCAGTTATTCTTGTAGGTAATGAACTAGATAGGGTTATTTGGGAAGCTAGTGCTATTGGTTCTTATTCAGTGGCTTTAGGGATTTTCTCTCTACAAATTCCTATCTTTCCTTCTCCAATTTTGGCTAAGGAGTGAAATCAACATCTTATACCTAAAATTAATATCTTCCTTTGGCTAGTGCTTCAAAACAAGGTCCTTATGACTGACAATTTGACAAAAAGTGGTATATCATTTTCTAATAGGTATTTTCTTTGTGAAGGGGTCTCACACTCTAGAGATCATATTTTCTTATAGTTTCCTTATGCATGCGAGACTTGGATGTGTCTCTTATAATGCTAGAATCTTTAGTGGATCCTTCTTGGGATGGTGAGTAAACTTTGGTCTATGTGGAGTAGTTGTTTCCCTCCTATGGGAAAAGGTTTCTGGTTTTTTCTTTCCCCCCATGTATTAAGAAATCTTTAGAAAGAAAGAAATAATAGATTCTTCATGGACATCTCTGATACTCTATCTATGTTAGCTTCCATAATCAAACTTAATATTCTAGAAAATTATGATAGTAGCTAAAGGTTTACGTGATAGGTCAAGATAATCAAACCACTATTCCTCTCTCCAAGATACTATATCCAATTAAAAAAATATCTATTCCATTATGAAAATACATTTAAATTGTCAACCTAGGGATGTAGCACTTGAAATGGGTCAGCATAATATGTGCACTAAGTTCCTTTAAGAGTCTTAAAACCTATGATGTAGGAAAGTGAAATGCATCAAAGGAATCTATACTACTGACACAAAATACTAAACACACCTAGACTATCAATAGGGAACTATAGGAAACTTTGAAAAAAGAATTCTAAACTAGTTAACAATTCAAACATCCACTATGATCATTTCCCACAAGTGCTGCAAGAACTTTCATAGTAACTATGTTGCAGTACTAGTATAATTAATCTATCTTAAAATAGGAAACTACAAGAAATTAATCTACTCTACCTAAATCTATTCCACCTCCCAAGTGGGCCCCCTTGGTTCGTTTCAACTAACTAAGAACACAATGGGTATTCCAAAATCACTTTCTTGTTAGAATTCTTCTTTTGTTACATGATTGAATAATTCGTAGAGAGCAAAAAAGAGCAACTTTGGAATCCTTCTAACTAATTCTAAATTTTCTTGTTCTTCCATATCCATAGAGGATTAGAATTTATTACATAAAAATGTGAGCAAACATTGTCAGAAGAAAAAGACAGAATGTCAACCATGACTTTAAAACATTAATTGAGCAATAGAATAACGGTCCGTAGATAATGTAACAAGTTGGGTCTCCTAAAATAAATCCTCTTCTAGATGTGGCTTATCACCTAGAATTGACCTGCACTTCTCATGCTATGACTGGTCTTCATTACTCCTTTAATGTAGTGCTCACCACTCTTTCTGCCACTTCTCCATTTCCTAAAAATTAGAAACATTACAAACACATATGCACAAAAAAATTTCTACTCTCATTCAATATTAGAACATAGGTTAAAATATTTATATGAAATAATGCACTTTATATATAATATTAAGCAAAGTATGTCATATAAACTATCCATAGATTTAATAGATTCTAGCTGCATTCAGTCATAAGTTCACAAGACATTTAAAATAGATATATTGGAAATATTTTTCACAAGGCTCATAGAGTAAGTTTAGACTATATAAAAACTATATCAAGTTTGAGACATTAATATGCCTCATCATCTACCCCCCACTATGCAAATGCTTGTCCTCAAGCATTGTATTTCTTTGCCATTTCTCTGAAATCTCCCACTATTTTCTTCCCCTGTATCCCACTTCTGAAGGTGTAGAAATATCCTCTCGATCATCTCCAATGCTCACCCAAGTGTTCTTCAACTAATGGATCTAACCTGGTATAATTTCTTTCATACAGGGGCTAGAGAAGGGTAGGAGGTTGAAAAGTTAGGGGCAACCATAACTCTTTCCTAATTTTCTTTCCCAATTGCATATACTTAGCCACTCCATTCAGTGCTACCTCAAAATTAATAGGACCTTGTGGTTTAGCCTTCTTGAAAGATTCTGGCAGTTGACTCCATCTATTTCTCAACCCTACAATTGCTCTTTGTTGTGTGAAATTAGGAAGTTTTTGATACTCTCTGTAAATTTTTTCCCTTTCTTCAAACACTTTCTCTCTAATTTATGGTTTTGGCCTTCCATAAGTTAATGTAAACCAATCTCTCAAGAGATCATAAGGATTATGGGATTCATCATAGAGTGGTAGTGGTTTATACCTTTCAAGGTGTCTATAAGTATCCAACTGTCTATCATAATTTATTTCATTATGCATCCATGACATTAGAGCTCTTAAGTGAACATCCCGTATGTAAATCAGGGGATTCCACTCTATTTCTTGTGGAATTATGAAATTATGCAAATAAAGCTCACACAACAAGTTCTTTTGCCATGAAGGAAAAGTTTGATACACATTATAAAAATCTTGAGCATTCTTAAATTCACAATCAATATTTCTCATTGTCATCATCAACTGGAATAATAGAAACTATTCTTTCAAACACATAACATACACCCTTGGGGCTGGTCTACAAACCATAGCCTAATCAGCTAGCTTCAAAGCTTTATTCATTTGTTTCTTTTATTTTTCTAGTTACTCCTTTAATGATTCAATTTTCTCGTCTTTTTCAAATATTGCCTTTTGCATCTCGTCTCTTTCTTGCTTCCACAAGGCTTTCTAAAAAATAAATTGATTGTATAGACCAAACAATATTGATTGAATTGTTGATGACAAAAATTCTAGAGTTTCATATTTCATCTTTTGTTCTCTAGAAACTTGTTGGAAATGATGAGTGTACCAGGAAGATTTATAAGGTATAAGAGAAACATTGGAATATTCAACGACTACTAACATAGCAGGTTGATCATTACTAGGTTCTTTTTTTGGAACAGTAGTAGGATTTGATTTGCACATTTCATGATTCTCTTGTGGTGTCTCCTTGATAGGTTCATTTTCATGTATTTCTATGTTTTAGGGCTCCAATTGCACAAGGGAATCATCTAGTACATTTTCAACTACTAACTCTATATGAGACTTTAAAATTGGGGCATTTGGCTTTTCAATAGAAGATTGGTATGATTGGCCTCGCATACGAGGGCTTCTACATACATGAATCTCTTTAGCTTTGACCATTTTATGGGTCCATTTTAGTTTAGGCATAGCTAGAGTAGATGCTACAAGATAGTTGTTGTAGGAACATACCTCTTTCTTTTTGTTACTTTGATAGAGGGGTTTTCTACTTCCTTTTCAAGGTTAGGGCTAACCTTACACTTATTGTTATCCCTAGAAGATCTCGACATATCTTCCTCTAAATTAGGCGTAGCGGGCTTATCAGGAGAGGTTTCTTTTTCCATCTCAGTTGGATTTTGAATTGGCTCTATGGTTTCTTCCTCCTTTTCTAAGTTTTGAGAAACAAGGTTGGCTTGAGGCTTTAAGGTCTTGGACTTAACAAATTCTACCCATGAAATAGGGGAGGAATCCCTATGAGATCTTTCGACAAGAATTTTGATGAGGGCATGATGGGAAACAAAATTTGTCTTTCCTTTTTGAGTTTCCTCAGCACTTATACACAACATGTTATAGAGAAAGTTGGGCACATTAACTTGCATGTTATGCCTTATGCAACTAAGCAATTTAAAATGATGAGCATGCAAGTTTGAAAACCTACCTTCATAGGTTAAATACCTGATAATGTGGGTTGCTAACTCTGGATATGGATGTGGAAGAGAAAGTCTCTTACATCCTTGTTTTGTAATATCCAGTTGAGGGTCACCTTGTTGAGGGAACTGTTCCCTTGAAGACGTGGCATCATGTTCATTTGGGTAATATTCCCCAATTGTCGGTAATCTTGTGACCTTTTCTATCCTTTCCTTAGTAGCAACCACTCTTGATCCCCAAACTGAGGGTTCCCCTTCATCAAATTTTGTCATGAACTCTATTGCCACTTCTTCATTGAATTTTGTTAATTGTAAGAAGTAACCGAGCCATCCGCAAGCATGAAATCACCAAACTGCTTCAATGTCCATGAGTAAGAGATTATGAACAACTGGCTCATACTTCTTTAGGTATCCCCCCATCTTCAAAATGTCTAGCTTCCACTCTCACCACTATGACAAATTTTTGCCCCTTTTACCTCTTGAAATTCCCTCTTTCTCTGAATTTCACAACTAATCTTTATGAATAATGTCATATGTCGTTACCACTTCTCTTAACAAGACCCCTTTTTTTCTAGTGTGTAAAATAATGATGCATTAATAATCAAGGACATTGAGGCTTTAACCGAAGGTGTTCCCATAATAAATCTTAGTCCTGTTAATCATGCCAAGTACAAGAGGTCTTTTCCCAAAAAATTCAATAAAAAGGTACAATAGATACAAAAAGATTTTAAAAATTAATGAAATGAAAACTATCTGACTGCCACCAAAGTACATCCTTTAATGTAGACATGACTAGGATAAAATGGAGATCACATTTGGAAATTACTATACTTTCCTAGTCTCCCACTAAAATTTGACAAGTGTCCTCACTTAAAAAAATTTGGCATGTGAAGGAGAAACTGGCGTAAGTCTTATACGATATATATAATGCAGTATTAGATATAAATATCAAAACCTATATGCCAAAAATGAATAAATAGTAAAAGAAATTGTTATACCTAAAGATTTGAGAGTAAACATTTGCATGCAAGTTGATGAGGTGGCAAAATCTGATGACTGTAGAAAAGGTGCTAACGGATTTGTTTATTGAAAGTAGGAAAAATAGAATGTGTGGGTGATGTGGATTGGGGGTGGATGGTAGATAGAAAAATGAGATGGATTGATATGAAGAAAGATAAAAGTGAATGAAAGAATGAACCTCATATTAAATGAGGTTTTATTATGAAGGCTCCTAAAATTCTATCATGGTATGGTTGTAGGAAGAAGGTTTTCACCTTATGTTGTAGGAACTTTGTTCATAAGTGCTGGTGAACTAGTTATTTGGAATTGCTATAGGAACCATGCTTTAGTCTGTGGCTTATGATAGAGATGTAGCCTATGGCCATTCAAAAGTAATTTAAACCGGACAGGATCAATTATTGTCAGTTGCACTGTGCCATTTTCAAATACATGTTGAATTTCATAAGGCCCTAACAGTTGAGTTTGCAATTTCCCTAGATTCTCTTTGAAGTGAGAATCATAGAGGAGAGCCTAGTATCCTACTTGGAATTGTTTATTCCTGATGTGTACATCATGCCACTGCTTTTGCTACTATTAAATATTTTTTTTTCTTTCCAAAGCTCTCTTTTTTATTTCATCGAGTGAATTCAAGTAGAGGAATCTCTCTTGTTGTGCTGTAGGAAGACTAATGTTCAACTCTAAAGTAGTGCGCAGTGTTTTATGTTCAAATTCAATGTGCAACATTGTTGCTTTACCATAGACAAGATCAAATGGAGTGAATCCAGTTGTTGTTTTCCATGTGGTCATGTATGCCCAAAAAACTTTAGTTAATTTGTTGGTCCAATCCTTTTTATGTATGTGCACTGTCTTAGTTAGAATGGCTTCAAGTTCTCTATTTGTAACCTCTACTTGCCCATTTTCTTGAGGGTGATAAGGACTATATTTATGATGCCTTATGTTATACTCCTTCATGACCTTAGTGATCAAGTTTGATGTAAATTGAGCTCCTTAATATGTGACAATTTCTCTAGGCACTCCATAACGGGTGAATATTTCTTCACATAAGAACTTAGCTACTTTCTCATCTCTAGCATTTTCCATCCCTCTAACTTCCACCCATTTAGTTACACAATCTATACATACTAAGATATAGGATTTTCTACTTGATGGTGGATCAATTGGACCTATGAAGTCCATGCCCCACATATCAAAAGGTGTGACTACAATCTATGGAGTGAGTGACATCTCATTAGTTTTGGTTGGTCGGCCCATCCTCTAGAATCTGTCATAATTTGTTGTATAAGTCACTGCATCTCTATGTAGGGTTGGTCAATAATATCTAGTTGTAAGTATCTTCAGTGCTATTCTTTTCCGTGCAAAATGGCCTCCACATGGTTCATCATGAAAAGCATGCAATATATCATATGTCTCATCTTCACTGAGACATCTCCTCATGACTTGATCTAGTCCTACATAGAAGAGATTTTTATCTATCCAGGAATATAAAAAAAAATTCTTTGCTAGCTTTCTCCTTTCTTTGTAAGAGAAGTGTGGGGGAATTCTATTAGTAGCTAGATAATTTGTGATGTATGCATACCATGGTGTATGAGTTGCTATATGGAACAAGTGTTCATATTGAAAGGTGTCTTCAATTTGAGTTGGATCTTCATTAGCAATGGTCAATCTAGAGAAATAATTTGCAAATATGTCAGATTTTCCTAACTTATCAATAATAGTAATATCAAACTCTTGTAACAACAAGAGCCATCTTGCTAGTCTACTAGTGACAACTAGTTTGTTCATTAAGTATCTTATAGCTGACTGATCAATATGAACAAAAATAGGATATCCATTCACATAATCTCTAATTTTTTTCAATGCATAGACTACAGCTAAAAGTTCTTTTTCAGTTACTATGTAATTCAGCTTAGGTCCATGAAGGCTTTTACTAATGTAGTAGATGGCATTCTCAAGATTAGTAGGCTTTTGTCCTAATACAACTCCTACAACATAGTCAAATGCATCAGTATGAATATGAAATGGAATTGACCAATCTAGTCCCTTTAAAATTGGTGCTGTGGAGAGGAGTTTATTAAGCTGTAGGAAGGCTTCATTACATTTGAGTGTCCAAATGAATTCAACTTCCTTAGTCAACAATGTATACAAAGGACTAGCTATTTTGCTGAAATCTTTTATGAAACACCTATAATATCCAACCTGACCTAAAAGAGATCTTACATTTTTGGTTTTGTAGGTATGGGGAGTGTTAGAGTTACTGCTATCTTATCTGGATATACTTGTATTCCTATAGTTGATATGAAATGACCAAGTACCACACCTTCCTGCATGAGCATAAAACACTTTTCACTATTAAGTGCTAGATTATGTTCTTTACATTAGATAAGAACTTTTCAAAGATTCATCATGGCTTGTTCAAAGGTGACTCTAAATTGTTGTGAAATCATCCATGTATATTTCCATCCAATCATGTGATATATCAGCAAAAATGTTGATCACAAGTTGTTCAAATGTTATAGGGGCATTACATTGGCCAAACGGAAAAATAGAATATGCAAAAGTACCCCATGGGCATGTAAATGTGGATTTTTCTTGATCTTTAGGAGTAATACTTATTTGATTATAACCACTATACCCATCTAAAATGAGAAATACTTCTTTCTAGCCAGAGTGTCTAGAACTTGATCAATGAATGGTAAAGGAAAGTGATCCTTTTTTGTTGCCTTATTCAATTCTCTGTAGTCTACACAAATCCACCATTCCCTTCCTTTTTAGGCACTATGACTAGGGGTGACACCCATCTACTATCAGATACATGATAGATAAAACTAGCATCAAGTAATTTTTGCAATTCAATTTTAACTATTTCTCTAAGGGTTGGATTAATCCTTCTCTACGGTTGATGGAGAAGTAGGCACCCTTCATTGATGTATATTCTATGAGTGCATAATGTAGGACTCAACCCTTTTATATCCCTATAGTCCCATGTAAAAGACTTTTCATGTTTTTGAAGAAGCTCTGTTAATTGTTTCATTTGTGTGGAAGATAATTTGGGATTGACATGGAAATTATGACCTTTTGACAACTGACTAGTAGTAGTAGAATTGATTATACTAGCTTCAGAGATTGGACTTGTATCTAATTCACATGGTAAGAGTTGGTGAATAATGTCAGGCTCCTTGAGAAGAATATAACTCTCATTACATTCATCATATGTGGTTAATTCTAAAACAGGACTATCAAATACATCTTTTTCTACCACACAAGTGCTATAAAGAATACTTTGAATTACTGAATCCTCTTCTTGTAGCTTTAGAAAAGATTTTCTAAGTAACATCATAAGGTACACTATTAAGTTTAACTCTTCTTCTCCATCTCCTAAATCTGGCCATACAAATATGCTCAAATCTAGTTGTGGTTGTGCTGGAGGATATAAACCAATTTTTTTTGTTGCTTGACCATTAGATATGGTCATATTCCTTGACCTAAAACTTATATTTACATCAATTGTAGCTAACCATGGTCATCCTAGAATGATAGGGTACCTATATAAATTGACTTTGGGAGACAAAATCATGAAATCTACAGGGTACTCTAGAGAGTCTAGGGTTACAACTATGTCTTCTATCATCCCATCAAGAGTGACAATAGAACTATCTGCAAGTTGTAGAATTGTTGGGGTAGCCCTCAATCCTTCTATTTTCAAAATCTTCTTAGTATCCTTAGCAATGATATTTATAGCAGCACAAAGATCAATTTAAGCATTTTTAATAGACTGACCATTTATAATCACATTCACAACTAGACTTCCTAGATTAGAAAAATTTCCTAACATAATGTCAGCCAATTGTCCTACAACATGGACTTTATTTGGGTCCTTTTTCTTCCTCCCAGGCTTTTTCAAGTAGGTTTCTCTGATGGTTTTGCCATAGATAGGAACATCTTTAATAGCTTGGAATAGGGGTATTTGGATGTGCATGTTATTTAACTGATCAATAATATCAAAAGACTATTCCTCTATTTGTACATGTTTATTTTGTATCAGCTTCTATGGAAAAGGAGGTTCAACTGTTGGTTGGGCTTGAGCTGAGCTAGTAACATTAGTTGCATCAACCTCTTTAGAAATTATAGGTTCTGATGCTACAAGAGTATCTGGTATTTCAGTTATAAAAGGAAATTTGGGTGCTGGTAGGGTTGTGCCAGATGGAAAATGTATATTTGCAACATTCAGAGCATAAGCAAGATATTGCTAAGCATCATTAGAGTACATGGGTTGTTGTGACTACTAGTTATTTGGATTTGGCTAAGGTTGTCTAGGTAACTAGGTCTACTTCTGAGGTCTAGGACTTGTAGGTGGTGGCGTTAGTATAAGTTGTTGGATTGGAGGTGGTAATTGTGGTAATTGTGGATTACTAGTATTTTGGTTAGGCCATTGTTGAGGTCCTTTCCATTGATTTGTAGACTACCAATTCCCTAGAGGTTGTTGCCATTGATTTTTCTGATTCTTCCATTGATTATTCTATTGGTTTGGCTAAGAAGGTTGGGAATTTTGAGGCCATTGAGGTTGTTGTGGATTATTTTGCCAAGCATTATTCCAATTAGGTTGACTATATTATGGAGGACCTTGGGTATTATGGTTTTACCATTGATTACCATATAGATTTGAATTTTGCAAAGGTCCTGAGGCATACCTTGATATTGGGCCCATGGCTGGATTTGAGCAAACAAGAATATTTTCTCATCATCTCCATCTATCTTGATGTACTCAATTGGAAGATGCTAGTTTTCCATGCTAGTGACCAATTTGCATTGGAAATTTTTCTTCTACTTCTGGAAATGTGGGCAGTACTTAGCTAATTATACCTTAGCTTCTGCAAGCTTCTTCTTTGTATTCATCATGTCGAGATGTGTAGTGACATCATTTATAATGTCCTTCTTAAAATTTGAGAGCATATTAGATATCTCAAGCTTTGAAATACCCTGACTAATTCCTTCAATAGATGTAGTCTGGTGTCCTTTTCCTTTCTTCATTGTTGACCTTGAGTAATTAAGACAGATTTTCTTGAGGTAATCCCTAGAATATTGATATACATCTCCTTCAGCCATCAAGTCTAATGCTTCTAGACAACTATCATTCATGCCTCTAAAAAAGACTAGCTTTTGTGAATCCTCGAAGAACACATGTTGAGGGTTCTTCTACAATATATACAAGAAACATGAAACATAGTCTTCCAATGTTTCTTCCTCCTTTTGTGATATTCTAGAGATATCATCTCTTCTAAAATCATTTTCTTTGCAATATTCTTTATATTTGTCCAGAAATATAGTTTGCATTTCATCCCAAGTACCTCCTACATTGGCTTCTAAGCCCATGAACCATCGTAAAGCTAACTCTTTCAATGTTGCTAGAAAAAACTTGAGATTATCGACATCAATGTTGTAGTTAAAGCTATGATAGAGTATGTCAAACTCAAACAAGAAAGTATCAAGATCTTCAGTTACAAGGCCATAAAACTTTGGAAGAGCATTTGGAGGTATATTTTTGAGATTAGCATTGGTTACAAGGCTTGGGAGAGGAAATGGAAAAGTATGTTATGCCACTACTAGAGGTATCTGATTATAAGGTTGCTCCTAAAAAGGAACATTAGGTACTAGATTGTTAACAATTGGTGGATCTAGAGGAGTAGTATCAAGGAAACTGGCCAAAATTTCAGCAAAAGGTTGAAGACCACTTGTATCTAGAGGTTCTACTCTTGAGGGTGATTTTGTAGGCAAGACAGGGCTTGCATCCTCAAAAGGAAACTAAAATTCTTCTTCAATTTCTTCATTTAGATTAATAGGCTCCCATGGAAGAAATCTTCCATATTCATCTCGTTTTCTTCCTCTTCGATGCATGAAATTAAATTTTTGACTTATGAATCAAGCACTCAATCTTGTGGTTTCTAATTAATAGACTAATATAAAAAGAAAAATAGAGGACTCATGAAGGATCCTAGTTTGACACCATCCCTGGCAATGGCACCAAAAATGAAAGTTTCCATAATAGGTCAAGATAATCACACCACTATTCCTCTCTCAAAGATACTATATCCAATTAAAGAAGTATCTATTCCATTATGGAAATAAATTTGTATTGTAAACTCAGGGGAGTAGGACTTGAAATGGGTCAACACAGTATGTGCACTAAGTTCCTTTAAGAGTCTTAACACCTATGTTGCAGGAAAGTAAAAAGCATGAAAGGAATCTATACTACTGACATAGAATATTAAACACACCTAGAATATCAATAGGGAACTATAGAAAACTTCAAAAAAGGAATTCTAAACTACTTAACAATTCAAACATTTACTATGATCGTTTTCCACAAGTGTTGAAGGAACTTTCATGGTAGCTATGTTGCAAGACTAGTATAGTAAATCTATCTTAAAATAAGAAACTGCAAGAAATAAATCTACTCTACCTAAATCTATTCCACCTCCCAAGTGGGCCCCCTTGGTTGGCTTCAACTAACTAAAAACACAATGGGTATTCCAAAATCACATTCTCATTAGAATTTTTCTTTTGTTACATGATTGAATAATTCATAGAGAATAGAAAAGAGCAACTTCAAAATCCTTCTAACTAATTCTAACTTTTCCTTTTCTTCCATATATATAGAAGATTGGAATTTATTACATAAAAACCATGAGAAAACATTGTCAGAAGATAAAGTTAGAATGTTAACCATGACTTTAAAACATTGATTGAACAACAAAATAATGGTCTATAGATATTGTAACAAGTCAGGTCTCCTAAAATAAATCCTCTTGCAGAAACAGCTTATCACCCAAAACTGACCTACGCTTCTGATGTTATGACTAGTCTTCATTACTCCTTCTTTAATATAGTTCTCACCACTCTTTGTGCCACTTCTCCATTTCTTGAAAATTAGAAACATTCAAACACATATGCACAAAAACACTTCTACTCTCATTCAAATATTAGAACCTAGCTTAAAATATTTATATGAAATACTTCACTTTATATAGCAAGGTATGTCATATCAACTATCCATAGAACTAATAGGTTCTAGCTGCATTTAGTCATAAGTTCACAAGACATTTAAAATAGATATATTGGAAATGTTTTTCACAAGGCTCAAAAAGTAAGTTCAAACTATATGAAAACTATATCAAATTTGAGACATTAATATGCCTCATCAGTAGTTTCAAAGGAAAGTTGGATTCTCAGACAAGCATCTTATTTGATAGTTCTAAAACCACTAAAGCTAGTAATAAATCTATAAGAGATAATTTAAGATGGGATTTCCAACCAAAAGTGTGGAAAATTTTGAATTTTGATAGGGCTTCCAAGGCGAACTTTGGGCCTATTAGTTGTGGGGCAATTATTTGTAATGAATATGGAAATATGGTCAAAGTCACGGTGATTTGGATTGGTTGTTAAAATAACCACTTGGTAGAAGCAATGGGGGTCTTTTCCATTGCTTGAGGCTAGGAGTCAATTGTAGCTACAAGTGGTTATGGATTGAAAGAGATTTCATTAATATACTAAACTATTTACCAAAAAAAAGGTTCAATCCTCATGGTGGATACATAATATAATGTTAGAATTATTTTCTATTGTTAATAATCTTATTAATGTGGTCATAAGCCACATGTATAAGGAGGAAAGAAATGTGGCTAACATTCTTGCCAAGATTATAGTTGACAACTCAAAACTGATAATGTGGAATGAGTATTTATTAGGGTATAAAAATCTATATGTTGTGATTGATCATGGCAAGGAATTATGTAAAGTTGAAGACTTTTAACATAATGTAATTAATGAAAAATATGCATTGGGACATAAAGTATAACAATGGTTGTACTTATATCAAAACTATGCATCAAAATTGGAAATTATCTCATCTTTTGTCAGTGGTTTCCCTTTTGATCTTTTATTTTGGTATTTCTCTATTAATTGAAAGTTGCATTTGGAATTTTTCTAGACTAAAGGAAGTTGCAGAGATTTCACCATGGGTGGAGATTTGAAAAGCTAGGAGTTGGGGAACCATGAACATTGGAAAAAAAATTGGAAGTGTGGGAGGAATTTAATAAAGGTAGTATGGTTCCTTATATGACCAGAATAAAAGATGCAAATCTAAAAATCACTAAAGAATTTATTAAAGGATGGGACACAAGCACGGTGACTCTTTCTAGGCAGTGTCTGAAACTGGATATTGATATTATGGTCATGATAATGGATCTGAATAAAAAAGGTATTAATTTCTACTAAAATAAAGAACTTGCAGAGGAAGTGATTAGTTAAATTTCATAAGGTTGAGGATGTGGATCTAGTTAGAGAAAGGGGGGTGTGGGGGTTGGGGTTTTGGGGGGGGGGGAGAGAGGGGGGGGGTGGGGCGGGTGGGGGGGTGGGGGGTGGGGGTGTGTTGAGGCTTCTTCTTCCAGTAAAAAATTGTGGAAACTTGTTCCTATAAGTGGTTATTCAATATGTGAGTTGTGATGGGAGGTATGATAGAGCTCCTAATTATCATTGTGTCCTTCTTAATTACTTCCATCATAAGATTAGGATTTGTTTCTTATTCTACCTATTGTGTTCACTTTCTCATACTATCAAAGACGATAAGGAGAAACCCAAAAAACCTATTCTTCATGAAGGGTTGATGCAATTAATTGTTTATTTTATGATGGAGCATGTGAAGGAAAATCTTCCTTTTCCTATTTCTGTTAAAAAAGAAAAGTGCCATGTTGGCTCCTAATTTAACAAAATTAAAATTAACCAAGAAACCATACCAATACATCTAAGGCTAGAAAATTCCTATGATGGATGCACTTGACTGGTAATCTTGGGCCAACTATAAGGCATGACTCCTTCTTCACTTTAGGTTATGCAAAACTTAGGTGGGTTAACCTTGAGGGTCTAATATATGGTACCAGTAAAAAAACATATAATTTGAACCTATTAACTATAGATGAAACCCTTATATCTTCTAGCACTTATGCAAAGATCTTAGACATGAAATAGCTAATAATGTGACTAAAGAACTTGATAAGATAAGTGAGGGATAATTCCTTTCAGCCCACTTATTTTTTCTATTCTCTTGCTCTTCATCCCGATGATGGATCACTGTGTGTCATCCGAAACATTGATGCTAAAACATTTTAGACACAATCAAATTCTAGAAAAACTCTAATATAAATATAATTGAAGTAATTTTGATTAAACAAGATTTCTACAAATGACCTTCATCTCAGCTTGCATCTGATTTAGTGATCAGTGCCTTATCCATTGCAACATTGAGTCACTACCAGCAAGATTGCCTTACAATTAAGTTTATCAACTGAAATCCTCAAATTCTATTCTTGCTAGCATCCCTTTCATACAACCAGAAACTCTATCAAATCATTGAAGCATTTACTTAACTCCTTGAATTAAAAGCAACAACAAATTTGATACACAACTCATACAAGCTGCCTTAGATTCAATGAACATTATTCATTCAATCTTAAAGTTAAGAGCATATGAAGAATTAGGAGATAGAATAAGAGAACACAAATAATTCATTGTAAATTCCCTTTTGTAATTATCCTTGGAAAGACCAAATACATTACACTGGTAATACTAAATGAAACTCAAGATATGTCACATGATATATCATCAATCCCCATTTATCTCAGATAAACAATACATGAAATGAAACTAGAAATTTGCACAAGAGTGTATGTGTAGCCTTCATAGCTAGAGCTCTGCTCAATTAGACAAGAAATAAAACCACCAACAACCTTGGTATCACAATAGTGAGAAAAATCTCCAGAACTAGAACCAACCTCTTGGTGTCATAGTAAAAATTTGGAACCCCTACAATGAATGAGAGAAAGAAAGATATAAAACAGGATAAATTTCTCGATCTATTTTGTGTCTGACATGTTTCCACTTGGAAAACTTTCCCAAATAGTTAAAAACCTCTCTCTAACCTCTCCCAAAAATTAGTGAATCAAATCCTCCATCATTTTGCCTCCAAAAAGCATAAAATATCTCAGATATTTGATGGAAAACATGGCTAATATTGATGCCAGATTTGAGATTAAGGAAAAGGAAAAAAAATAGTTAAATGACCTCTAGAGGCAAGATAAACTTTTTAGAATTAGTTTTCTCCATATTCAGGCTTCAACTAACTTCAATGGTTTCCCTCCAACCAATTTTGATGCTTAATGATGATTTTTTCCGATTCAGCTGAGAATGCCCCAAAAATTACAATTTTTCCTATAGACTGAATTGCTAAACGTCTATACAAATTTTGACCCCATATTCAAAAAATTCATGTCCTCTCAGTTCTAACAGTATATTGGAGTCCATATTTTAGTTCAATCTCGCTTCTCTGGCAACCATTTGAAGTTTCAGGCTCCAATTATGGCCATGAATAGTTTAAATGAATAAAATTTAAAAAGTTAAAAATTTCTATAGTTTAAACTATAGAAAATCATTTTTGAAACAAAATTTTCAAATCTAGATTGCATGCTCAAAACCAAAGAATAAAGTAAGTAATATTTTAAAATCTCTCCTTATTATCTCCCTTGGCTACTCACATAACACCATGTGTCAAACTCTGATTTGCTTATGCCATTCAGACTAGCCCCACGATCTCTCACCAAATTTTAAACTTTTCCAGTAGGTTTCCATGTCACTTCTAGCAAGACCCTCTTGTTTTCCAATGGTGACATGGTGACCACTAAAATTTGGCATGTTTTTTCTGGTGAGCTCTTCTATCCAAAATTGTTGACCTTCGTCATCCAGCTATCATCCACCGACTGGCCAAGTGGGCCACTCCTCATGCTTTGTGGCTTACAAAAGCCTACATCTTATAGACATTAAGCATATTGCATGCCTTAGTATTTAAATATTTTAATCCACCCCTTCACAATGAATGTGTGATAAATGTTTTATAAGAAAATCCCCTTCTCTATGAGATTTAGAGTGGCCTTGGCCTTGGAAAAATGTATGGCATTGAACTCTTCTATGTAGTCTAAGTGGCATTGATTAGAATGATGTCCATTCTATTAGGATGATCTTTGAGGAATTTGGTACAATTGTACATGTGATGGTGGATGATAACCCATGTAGATTTTCTATTGTTGTGCTTCTACACCTTGGAGAGTGTCATGTTCTTGGATGATGTGTTCATTATGGGGTTGATGAACTCTTTTTTAGGGTTTGATTGGCTTTCTTTTGGGTGTCCTCCAAGAGCTTCTCCCTCGCCATCCATCCTCCTTGTTGGTTCCTTGGTCGAGTTGGGTGCTCAAATAAAATCCCTAGCTCTTTGTGGTGAGGCATTCATACCTTTTTCTTTACCTCAAACCAACAGTTGTTCATCATTTTCATGAGGTTCCAAGTACTATCTTTGGGCTGAGTGTTCAATAGATTCATCCCAAGCATGGACAACAATCTCCTTGGCTTTGAAGACCTCCATGACCTCAACATAAACTTCATCATTACCATGCCTTCCCATGAGGAAATCCTCCCAATTAACTCTACAACAATGTAGAAGCTTTACACTCAAAGGATATGCATATATCTCTTGCAATTGAAAAGAAAGCCTACTCCAAATGACTTCTTCATTGGTTTTGTGGATTCCTTTTTTATTTTGCATGGATTCTCCAAGATGTGGTAGTTCCTCCTTTCTGTCAAGCCATATGTCTTCCTTGCCCTTTCCAACGGCTTTGCTCACTTCTGAATGGTGCTTCCCCTATTTTTTGGTGCCTCATAGAATGGTCAAACAACTTTTCTATAGATTCTTGATGTCCATTACAAAATGGATTATATGAGCATATCTAGTGTGCAGTAACGATGCCTCCTTAACTTTGTGATTATATAACTTCCTTAACATTAGAATATAACTATGATGTTTTTCTAGTCATGGCTGCTCTCTAAAGTTTTCCCTCCTCTTATTTAGGAAAAACTGAGCAGAAAGGAGGTTGTTCTAGTCCTTGCAAACTCGACAGAACATGGTAAAGGATTATGTTGGATGCCACTTCAAAATGGTCTCCTTTACATCATTTCCTCTCATGGAAACACACAAATATGACAATATGTTGAAATTTTTTGGCTTCCATATCTTGGACTCCAGAACTATGAATGTTACCTCTAGTTCATCTATGTGGCAATTCAGCTCATCTAGCTCTGCAATCATTCCAAAATAGCTACATAATTAATTCATATTTATCTTTGGTATATGCACACATTGTTTATTTTTTCATGGAAAAAAATGGCATGCATTTTACTATTTGCAAATACATTAACCATTTATCTTATGTAGAGAAAAATCCTACTATTTGACCCCCATGAATGGGTAGAATGCCTCAATCCTATGAGCACAATACCTTTCCCATCTATGTCAACAACTATGTGTGTCTTACATTTATTACATGTACACATACCACTTAATTTGAAAAAGGTATATATTTATACCTAATATTCAGTGATTTGTAGTTATTTAAATCTCTCAAAATATGCACAATCCCACATATCTATCAGACTGATGTGATTAGTTAGGCTCCAAAGTGGGCCTAGCTAAAAAAAAATCATTTTCAAACAACTGATATGTCAAATTGATATGATGAACATCTGATACAAATTCAAATCAAAATTCATCATTGAACTACCAATTAAAACTCATTTTAGCTCTTTTTACAATTTGTCGACTTAGTGCAAGGAGGTCCTTTGATTGGCCTTTAAAATTGACCAAAACACCTAACCAAGCTCTAAAAACTGACACACTAATTATTTATTCTGCATATTCTTTCCCTGTTGAATCTCATCTCATGAAGAATTCTCAGTCAAAAGATATCAACCATTGCCCTCCAAAACTGCCTGCAAGCAAATGTGTTAAAAACAATAAATCGTGTTCTGTTTTGGCTTTGAAAATTGGGTAAACTAATACTTGGGGGGATGAAAACTGGGGCATTGGGTCATTGTAATGAGGATAGTATAAATTTGAGATTTGGGCTTATAATGAATAATAGGATGCATTTGGAAAGAGATCAAAGTGGCCTACTTAGATTTGTAGACTAGAAACACTGGCAGAAAAGCAGTTTTTGCAAACAGAATTAACCTAGGAAAGTGTGTACATGGATTTGTTGGGATTAGAAAATTGGCACACTTAAAGTATTTTCAAAGATGAACATAGTGGTACAATCCATTCGATCTCACCTATGAAGGATTCGGAGATATGACATCACTAACAAGGTACCGACAATTCTGCCTTTCTTGACACTAGTAAAAAGTTACAAATTGCATTTGGAATCACATTTGAAAACTGATCAAATAGATTCATCAAAAGCTCAAATTAGAAATGTAGAAAGTCTATGACCTCTAAATTATAATGCAAAAGTAATTTTCTTGTTTTGGTCAACTGGGTCAAAATTACAACAAGTCAAATAGGGCCTCCTAGAATTTAGAATAATTTGCATCAGCATGACAATAGTAAATGACCAACTTTGAGGGATTCAAAACCTAGCCAAAATAAGTCAAAATGACTCAAAATCTAAAACATAGGTTCTTTGGTGTGGATAAAAAATTCTTCCAAAGCAATGAGTCATGAAACATTACTAGGTGTGAGATATTCAATTGCAAACATAATCTCCTATCGCTATTTTACACTTAAAGGCAAAAATGCAAATTTGGGCATTATTCAAAACAGGATTTCACAAAATGGCTCAGAATGAAAATTTATCATTATGGAAAACATGGATACACTAAATGTAAGGTGTTAGAAACATTAAACACCTTTGAGGCCTCAAATGGATAGTTGGGTACACTTGCATTAACAAGCACTATAGGACTTGATTTCTCAATGGTACTCAAAATCAGGGCTTCAATTTTGAGTCCCAACATGCCCTAAAACCCAATTAGTAGTAAAGGTAAAGGAAAGAGATTCATGGTTGAACTAGGAGATGTGAAAATCGATTCAACTAAAATAATTAAGAAGAGTGTGAACTATAAGGAAATGGAGTTAGATTCTAAAGGAACTAGTGATGATAATGCTAAATCCTAGAAACATTAGACAAAGTAGAGAGTGATTTCTCTAGTGGGTCAGTGTGAAAAACATCTAGACCACATAGCACATATCCTTCCCCTATTTCTATCTATTTGGAGGAAGTGAAGGCTGGTTACCAAAAAGAGGAGAGGGGAGGTGAAAATATGGGAATTAGTGAAGAAGACAAGGAAATTTAAAATGTGTAGAGAGGGGCAGAAGATGATGATTACGATAAAGAGGACCCATGATATAAATATTTTGAGATTAATGTGACTCATGATGTGTACATTGAGAATGATAATTCCCCTCTCAATACAACCCTTGAAAATTCTAAGGAGAGAATTGAGGATCCTAATGAGACGCATTTCCCTATAGCCAACACTATGAGTGTGGAAGAGATCTATGTAAAATTATTAGAGGAAGACCTAAAAGTTATTATTCCAACCTCCACTTTGAGTTCTTGGAATGGTTTATATAATTTTTATGTAGACTTTAAGAATGGAGAAATGGGCCTTCAACTCCATTAAAAAACTCAACATCAATTATAGAGCCTTGAATGCAAAAATGGAGGAAATTGAGAACAAGCTTAATGGGGAGGTAGGGACTAGTAATGTTGGTAATAATGTAGAGGAAAATATACAAGGGATGAATCAAATAATTTAGAATTTGGAAAGAAACACATCTACTAAGATTTTAAAAAATTACCAGAAGTTGTTGGAAACGTCAATAGAAAATAAGAACAAAATTTAAAAAAAAAGGGGATATGATGGCAGACACTATTATGGTCTTGGATATGGACCAGGATAAGGGCATGGTAGAGACACTAGGTAAGAAGAGAACTAGATCTTCTACAAGGAAGATAAAGGCCAAGAATCATGAATATATTAAAGAGGATGCCAAAGGGGCTTCCAATAAGATTAAGAAAAAGAAGGAGGATATGTTGTTAGAGCAAGCATAATGCTGGTTTGGTTTGTTTGTCCCTTAGTTTTTAGGCGTTTTGTGTTTAAGCACATTGTTTTCTTATTTGGTTTTTGGTATTGGTTCTGTCCCTATTTGGATGCTAGTCATTTATTGTTGTTGGTTGTCTAGGGATGTGGATTTTTTTTTACAACTACTTACTATTAAAAATTTAATTCCTATTTTATAAATATTGTGAGGGTTTTGGGTGCCCTATAAAAACCTTATTTTAGCCCTTAATTACAACCATTAGATGTTATATGTTTTTTTCATACCAAAGTTCACAATTACCATTTATTATGCTACTATATCATCTTCAATTTTTATTGTTCTATGAGCATGACACAATGAGGGGTGAAAAGATAGGGCCAAAGGCACACCTAACTACCCAACCACTTTGTAGAATAAAAACAACAAAATAAAATAACATAGAGAACAACAACACCAAGGATAGAAGGAAGAAAAAAATATTTATTAATTCATCAATTTGTTTGCATACATGCTTGACTATGAGGCCTTATGGGTTATGACCAACAAAATTTATGAAATCCCAAACTTGGAAATTTTAATGATCCTTAATTTAGACTTCCAGCTCCCTCAACTTCGCACTCTGCCTCTCTAAACCTAACCTAACCTAAAAACACCTACTTATACTTACCAAAATGGCTTAAAAAGATTCTAGATTATTACATAACCAAGGGAAGGCCTTAAAATGGTCTTCTTACATCCCAAAACAAGATCCATACATTAAATTCATGATCTAAATTAATTACAAAGTCAGACCAAACTAAGAACCAATCACATACAAACTCAGTCAAAGAAGGAATTGAGTATCAATCAACATTAAGTTCACTTAGCACATGAAGGAACACTCGGCCACCAAAGCACTTAGTCAATACTGGACAACTCAGTCAACATTGAACAACTTGACCAACACTAAACAACTATAACTCGATGACCATTTGAACTCAATACTAACTCCAACTCAGTACAAAATTCAAATAGGTAGAATGAAAAAATATGAGTAGGATTGTAAGGAAACCCAAGATTCTCCTACATCAAAGCATGAGGGAGATATAATAGGCCATTCTCCTTTTCTCTCTTAACTAGTGGGAAAGGTTCATTTTTCCTTTCTTCTTTTTATGTATATATGTTCTCCCTTCATTAACATATTTCTTTATGCAATGATATTCTTCCTAGTATTTATTTGGTTTTTTTGTGTCAATCATAACCTTATGTTGGCCAATAAGTGCATATTTGACTTACATGAGAAACCATTTAGGTAACATAAATAGGGATTCCCTTTCTTTTCTCTTCTTTTATCCAATATTACTTGTGGGCTTGCCCCTTTTATTATGTAATGTTCTCTTTTGCATGGATATTTTCTTTAACTCAAGAATATTTATATCCCAGGTCAAAAAAACGTGTTGACATGTTGAGTGCATCTTCATTATATTAAAAATCTATCACTTAGGGCTTATATTGGATTTTCCTCTTTCACCTCCTCCTTCTCATCCTTAAATCTTTTGTTAATCTCTTTTATACCATGAATTACTCTAATGTATGCACTATTTTTTGGATCTTCATATTACTAAGAGTAGTATCCTCTTCACAATTATTCCATACTTGGAAGTGAATATCTTGTATAATTAGGTTTTCTATGGACATGATATAATGTCACATCACTCATCCTTCCTTTCATCTGTCTATGACTTTATATTATTTTATGATACATTTCTTTTTGGTATAAGATATTTTGATACACAAAAAATCCTAAGTATTTTCTTAGCAATCCTTTTGGTGCATCAAAAGGGTATATTTATCATTAAATAATCCTCCATGGTATCATTCCTCCATTTCTTTCCTTAGTGAATTGTTCATCTTATATGCAATGTCTTTTCTAGCATATATGTCCATTTTAGGGGTTCTCTGTAATTAGCTTCTTATTTTTATTGGAATAGGATATTTATAAAGAGGTGACTATCATTCAATGTGTATTATGTATTTTATCTTTCCTTAACACTTGGGGGAAAGGTTTCATGTACATTTTTTGTCTCTTTTAAATCTAAGGATTTACTTTCCTTAGTAAAGTGTCTTTCTTATAAATAATTGTGCTTTGATTAGGAATTTCTTATGCAAGAGGGGTGAAATATTGATCATAACATCTTCCTTATTTATACAACTATAATCATTGTATGCATATTCCATTATTTTTTATTTCAAAGTTGTTTATCCTTAATAAAGGATTCTTATTTCACCTAGGGGGCTAAATAGGTGCATTTTGGTTCCTCTTTATTTTATTTGTTTTAAAGATGTTATCTTTTTTCAAGAACTTGTGTTAAAGGTACATGCCTCATAAACAAGATCTATTCCTTTCAAAAATTTCTACTTATAAGAAGAATATCCTTTCATGATTATCTATTTTCTTAACTTATAATGGTTAATGCTCTTAGCTAAGCTTGAGGCATAAATTTTTGTTTTGAGGATATCTACTTATTGATATAACTAGGTATCCTAGATTATCCTACTTAAAATGTCTACTATGTAGCCATCATAAGGAAGGGGAATAAATATGGCCTCTCATATGCCTTCTCCATCATAATTTCTTATTAATATTTATATACAAACTAATTCCAATGGATATAAGTTATTTGTATCCATCCATGAGGTGCACATATTCAAACTAATCTCCATAAACATAAATAATATGTATCAGATTGGAAATATAAGAGGAGTAACTGAGAGGGGAGGGGTGAATCAATTACCACTAAAACAATTCCAAATCCCTTAGATGCCAGTACAAACTTCTTATTAACTCAAATCCCTGCACAACTTAGTTAGAACTAGATATTCACTATAACTCAGTTAACAAAGAAATCTTGAGATATTAATGTGTATTAACGTTTAGTAACTTAGTTGTAGAAAGATAAAGTAGTAAGAAAATAACATAAACACATGAGACACAAGATTTAACATAGAAACCCAATTTTGGAAAACCACCAATTCAACTAGTTACAACTTTTCACACTTCTAAAGTGAGCCTTGTTAGGACTAGTTAAAGGTTACAAAATGCACTATTAGGTGTGACCCTATTAAAGGATTTGAATCACCCTATCAGGAGTGGCCTTGTTAGAGGTCTTTAAAACACTTCAATCTATAAATGCCACCTTGTTATAGGATTTTTTAAAAAATATTGTTAAGTAAACTATATTAAGAGATTTCTTCACTAATTAGAGAGTAACAATGATTGACCTGATTAATGAAGCAACTAATTTGCAGATTTAGATCATTGTTCTAGTTTATCCTCTAGATCCTTCCAGGTCATAATATTATTTGCAACTCCTTGGATTTTCTTCCCTTTATCAAATATCCTTCTTTATTCGCATCTTATCTTCTTTCCCTTACTTTATATTTCAATCCACAACTTGACCTTTCATATATATGAAACCTAATGTCAAGTCATCTTGAAAAAAACTTACAAATAAACAATTAACATCTACTAAGTCAGCTTGCATAAATAAAATAATAAACAAAAAAAGTCTGATGCAGGTCAACTAACACTGAAAATTGATCACTCGATTACCACCAAGTTCATTGGTAATTGACCTGACTCAGTTTAAACTAAACCCCTTTGGTAACCAACCTAACTCGGTTAACACTTGAATCCTTCATTGACTGACCTAGGTTAGTTAACACTTGAGCACCGAACTTGGCTTATTTTGAACTTCTACTCGATTGATACTAGAGTCTTTTAAGGTCAATTACTACTAGAAATTCTCTATTAGAATGCAATATTTGTGTAACATCAATGGCAATATACATTTGAATAATTGTTTTCAACATATCCATCGATGGGGTACACTAGTACAAACCAATATTCATCGATAAAATATTTGTATATTCATCCATAAAGTGAACATATACAAATATTTTGATGAATACAGTTGATTTGTATCCATTCTTGAGGTGCATATAAGAAAAATCAAAATAGGAAAGGGTTGTTGGATACAATTTATAATCATAGAATAAAACTTTCTATGGTGATCAATTCTCTTCTGTGTGATCCACAAATGACATAAAATTTTATTAGGGCTAGGTGGGCATGCTTTATATAGTCCAAAGAAGGATGCATAATCTTATTGGACATGGTAATTTCTCTCTCTTTCTCTCTCTCTCTCTCTCTCTCTCTCTCTCTCTCTCTCTCTCTCTCTCTCTCTCTCTCTCTCTCTCTCTCTCTCTCTCTCTCTCTCTCTCACACACACACACACACACACACACACACACACACATTGTTAAGATAGTAAGATAGATTATGGAGTTGGTATCATTGTTAGTGATTCTATTTTTCTTTAAATGAGATTTATTTTTCTCTTTAAATAGCTTTGTGTAATAGCTTTCATTGATATTATCTTCATTTTTTTCTCTTACATAAAATTCTAGAATATAAATAGATAGATATTTAAAGCAAGATAAACAAGAAAATGAACTAGTAGATGCTTGGTAAAATACTATTGTTAGTACAAAATCATATTTATTATTGTATTATAAAAAAATATATAAAATAACATCCATAAATGCCAATCTTAGAAATAGTATTATGTCTGATTGGAAGTACCAAAAAATAACTAGTGTACTTAGTGTGAACTCCATCTCATATTAACCATAAGAATGAATTGGGTTTGTATATAATTCACAAGAAGATTATTAATGTGTCCATCCTCAAGATCATAAAGTAGAAAGAAAATATTATGCTTCTTCAAACAAAAATAAATAAAAACATCTAAATCCAAGTATTCTTAAATGAATGAAGTGTTCCTTCATTTATTGCCCCAAATATGTGACCCTTCAACTCCCCTCTCCTATTTTTTAATCTTATTCCTCATTTATAATATTTAAGCCCTATTTATAATATTAGATTGGCCATTTTTCATAAATTTTCATCATGCTCTCATAAATCAATTTCAATATTGCATTGTTATGTTCTTAATTTCCCAATATCCTAAAATGAGACATTATAGTCATCCCTCTTTAATATTGTTTTCCCTTAAGAAATCACGAGTCCATAAACCAATACCAGGGTCGCATGTACATTTTCATGTTGTTCCTTAGTTCTTACTAGAATCTATGCAATCAAGATGTTCCATAATATTGAACCAAAAACAAGGATGCAACTCACCATTAATATGATTTTGACATTCTAGTCATGTTTGTTATTAGTGACATACACTTTCAAATTGTGAGTTCATACTGAGCATATTGTATATTTAAAAAAGAATTTATGTTTCTATTGAGTGCTAAGGACATATTTTAGTTTGAATGAAGAAATTACTACAGAGTTGAAGATTAGTAGTGTAAATTGAGCATTTCAATGTATGTCAAGTTTACCAGTGCAAATCAAGTAGTGCAGTGTTTATTGAGTTCACAGTTGATGTGATGTGAGTCTAGTGTTAATTGAGCTACAAAATGTTAACCATGAGACTCAAGTTATACTAAGATCATGGTGATAGTTTTTATCGAGCCATATAGTATGAATCAAGAGACTCAGTTTATATGTCAAGTTTCACAAGATTCGTCGAGTCACTAGTGCAGACTGAGTTCAAGACTACTTGGAAGTGATCAGTATGGATCAAGCTTTTATGTCTACCAAGTGTATGAGGATGAAAATAATTTAAAATGGATGTCAAGTATTAGAACCTCACCAAAATAGTTTTCAAAGCTTGAGTTTCTACACTTTCGCCAACTTTGTGATATTTGTGTAAACTTGTATTGTGGCTGACTTTGTAATTATGTAATTGGATTGATATATGTGTAATGTATTGTATCACATCCAAATGAATCAAGTAAGGAAGTAATGTAATCATCAGATAAGAGAAAAATAGTGAATTAAAAAGGCTACAATAGTTGAAGGAGAAGCAAAAATTCATCTATCACAACAAGGTGATTGTTACACTCAGAGGAATCTCATTTGGAAAACCAAGTAGAAAATTAGAGATTAGCTACTATTTCATCCTAATAGGTGGATCAGTCAAATCCTTTAACAAGATAGACCTAATAGTCTTATGTAAATCTCTTTACCAAGTGCATACTTCATTGTATGTTTGTAAATCCTTTTGCAAGGTGGACGTAGCGGTCCCTATTGCTCCTAATAGGGTAAATCATTAGAAGTGATCATTGTAAGCCTTCACATACCAACTTTATAATATAGTACTAAAGCTTGTGGGTATCATCCCCACCCTAGTTTTACTTTATATTTGGAAGGTTTTTGGGTCACCAAATCTTGTGTTAAAGTGTTGTGTATTCTTTCATGTTTTTTAGTTTCTCATGCATGAAGTTAGATCAAAATTCATATAAAGGAATAATTACTAACTAGGATAAAAGTTTTAGAAGTTACTAATTCACCCTCCCCTCTCAGTAACTTAGCTTTTCATTTCCAACAATTGGTATCAAAGAATTGTGGTTCTCAGTGAAAATTTTAATGGCTTGAGCAAATATCAAAGGTAGTAGAGGTATTCAAACTTGAAAAACCTATTGACAATGAGAAGCTAGATTTAAAATAGGCCATTGGACAACTCAAGAAAGAAAAAGAGAAACTCTCTTAATCCATAAAAAGAAGAAAGTATCTTGCTATCTAGATGAATGATTCACTCTAGATTGCAGAAACAATGGAAGACATCATTTCAAACAATTCAGATGAAGTTGATGAAGCAATCAAAGAACTATTGGAAAAGAATAGTACTCTTCAAGAAGAAGTAAGAAAACTAAGAAGAGAACAAGAAATTTATTCAGTGAGATTATGTGAAGTCATGGAAGAGAAAAACAAGGAAAGAACAATGAAATTTATCACCTATCCCTTCAGAAAGTAGACTTCATTGATCAACACACCAATGCAAATGAAGAAATCATGAACCTAAGATCAGAGAATGAAAGATTGCAGAATGATCTAAACATTGAAAGGAAAACCAATGAAAGAATGTTGAAATCCCAAGTAGGCATGAATTAGTTGAATGAGCAGAGTCATTTTAGAGAAAAAGGAAAAGTAGGAATTGGATATACAGAAGAAGGAGAATCGTCCAAGCAAGGAGCTCAAAAGATCCAAAAATTGACTTGTAGTCATTGTGGTAAGATGGGTCATACTTCAATCAAATGTTGGAGCAATCGAAAAGAAAAATTTAATGGAAAATACTGTAATTGTAATCAGCATGCTCATAGAGCAAATGAATGCAAAGAGAAACAAAATTTGAAGGTAAATGTCACAAATGTAAGAAGCATGGGCACAAATCATCAGAATGCAAAACCAAGATATTGAATCCAACAAAACAAAGTGTGAAAGCTATATTTGGTTGAGACTATAACACTTGGTGTAGATGTCATTACTGTGGAGAATTTGAACACATTGGAATGAATTGTGTAAAGCATCACATGAGGAAAAGAGATACTACCAAAATATGTTTTATTTGAAGTATAATGAGGATTTAGATGAACAAGACAAGTTATTGAAAAAGGAAGAGAAAATGTTTGAAAATAATATGTTAGAGCTCATTGCTTAATAGATTTCCATTTACCAAGTAGAGTTATCTACTATTTTGAGTTCTTTAGAAACTTTTTGTACTAATGTAACTTCAATTTTAGGTAAATTATGTGATATTTCAAGTTTTACAATGGAAATAAAAGACAAATTGTCTAAAATTTATGAATATTTGAATTGAAATGCACACTAGTTGCAGCTTGACTTGAGTTCTAGCTCTACTCACTTTAGTAGGATTAGATTTTTGATAGATATGTAGGTAGAACTACTCCAAGTAGAAGCTAGAATTGGATCTACCATAATAGATATTAAAAATATGATTCTCCCTAACATGGATGCACTAAAAAAACATATTGCATATTCAAAAACTCTCATCCATGATAATAATTTCTCTATTGTAGACAACATGATTGAACTATCAATAGAAGTGCATGTTGCATTACACACAAGCAAGGTTTTGCAAGAGAACTGGGACAAGACTTTGGCATTGATACTGAAGGTACATTCAAAATTCTTGTCTCATTTTGGCATTACTATGTGAATACATATAACATAAATCTTTGGCATTAATGTCAAAAAGGGGGAGAAGATATAAGTTGGTATAAATGGGGAGAAACTATAGAAGTCATGATGAGAAAGATGTAAAAAGATACGGGGAGAAAATTGTAAGAAGAGTATAAAGAAAATGTATATTATATTGTACATTATCTATGAAGGAGCATTACCATGTATATAAATGTATCCTTTACAAGACCAATTCGGAAAAATCTCAAAAACAGTATACTCTACCGAGTTGGAGATATAAGGTGATGGATAATTCAATTTTGACTAATGTTTTTATCACTAATTCCAAAGGGGGAGATTTTTGACATTCCAGTCATTTTTGTTATTAGTGACATACATTTATTTAGATTATGAGTTCATACCGAGCATATTGTATAGTTAACAAAGCAATTCAGTTGCTACCAATTCCTCCAGTTGCTATTGAGTCATATGGACAGATTTCAGTCCAAACCAAGTAGTTACTATAGAGTTGAAGATCAATAGTATAAACTGAGCATTTTAGTGTATGTCGAGTTTACCAGTGCAAATTGAGTTGTGCAGTGTTTACCAAGTTCATAGTTGATGTGATGTGAGTCTAGTGTTGACCAAGCTACACAATGTTAACCAAGAGACTCAATTTATACTGAGCTCAAGGTGACAGTGTTACTGAACAATACAATGTGAATCAAGAGACTCAATTTATATGTTGAGTTTCACATTATTCGTCAAGTCACCAGTGCAGATTGAGTTCAAGACTACTTGGTAGTGATAAGTATGGACTGAGCTTCTACATCTACTAAGTACATGATAATGCTGAGCATTGACAATGGATGCCAAGTATCAAAACCTTACTGAGTTAGTCTTTAGAACCTAAGTTTCTACAAACTTGTATTGTGGCAAACTTTGTAATTATGTAATTGGATTGATATATATACAATGTATTAGATCACATCCAAATGAATCAAGTAAGGAAGTAGTGTAATCATTAGAGAAGAGCAGAAGAGTGAATTATAAAGGCTACAATAGTATAAGAAGTAGCAAAGATTCATCTATCATGACGACTTGATTTGTACACTTAGAGGAATCTCATACAACAAACCAAGTTGTAGATTAGAGATTAGCTATTATTTCATCCTAAGAGGTGGATTAGTCAAACACTTTAACAAGGTAGACCTAACAGTATTATGTAAATCTCTTTGTTGAGTGCATACTTCATTGTATGTTTGTAAATCCTTTTGCAAGGTGGACCTAGTAGTCCTTATTGCTCCAAACAGGGCAGATCATCAAAAGTGATCATTGTAAGCCTTAACAAGCCAACTTTATAGTGCAGTACTAAAGCTTGTGGGTATCATCCCCACCTTAGTTTCACATTCTATTTGGAAGGTTTTTGGGTCACCAAATATTGTGTTGAAGTGTTGTGTACGCTTTCATGTTTTTTAGTTTATCATGCATGAAGTTAAACCAAAATTCATATAAAGGATTAATTGCTAACTGGGATAAAAAACTTAGAAGTTACTGATTCACCCCTCCCCTCTTAGTAACTTAGCTTGTCATTTCCATCATATGCTCCTTTGATCCCATGTCATCCTAAGAGATACAACTTCTTCTACCTATTGCACCACATTGAGCACAACAATGACAAGTCTCAGATAGTGAAGAAACTCAATATAGTCCATATAATGCATAATGTTTATCATGTTAACTCTTGGATCCCAAATAAATTTATTAAAATTATTTTGAGTGAAGTAGTTGTTGATTAGTGAACCCCCAACCTCTTGAATCAGCTAACTGAGTCATTAATGCCAAACACATCCCCCATATGAATTGAGACCAACTCATTAGGTCTCAAGATGTCATTTATCTAACTTGAATCAACATCAAGAATGTCACCACTTCTCCACTAGACTAAAAATAAATGTACATCTTATATGGAGCATTTGCAACACATTTTATCTTCATTCATCTACCTACAACTCTCTAACCCTTGTAGGTCATTGCCAAAACTAAAAATGCACTAATAGCCTATGAATGGTAAACCCACATTACTATATAAAGAATAAAATTATAGTGATCAAGTAGTAAATAAATAGATGTAATGCCATGAAGAATCGATGGTAAATCTCAAGATAATCTATAGAAACCCTTAGTTAGCTGACCACAATTATTAATTTTTAGCATTGCCATGAGTAGCATCACTCAAATTAATATTTCCATCAATGAAATGATCACCATCACACATAGTTTTTGAAGTAAAATCACTCAGTTCATCTTCTACCCATTGATATGGTGAGAGCATGTAGCTTTTATTATAAAAATTAGAACTCATGCATTTGACTTCTTGCTGGTCATTATGGTCTACTTTAGCAAAATGTGTCTCATCGGGATGGAGAATGGTTGAAATGTTGTACTTATTTTCATGCTTACAAATGGTATTTATTTTGATTTCTTCAACAAATTTTACCTCCCCCATAGTACTATTTTTAATTTAATCTTCCTTGTAAATGGATGTAATAGAAGTTTGATTTTTAGCTTGATGTAATGAGCATTATCTCATACTTAGTTGGAGACATTATTCAAATACTTCCTTTACCTTATCTTCCAAACATTTGATTGCAAGATATTTATCCTAGAATAGTAATAAATAATCTCATTTCAACCTTTTAAAAGACTCTTTTATTGTATGTAATTGAGTACTACTAATCATATGCTAATTTCCCTTTTGCCTCTCATCCATTTGAGTCTTCTACATAAGGTTTTCAATGTATTTTTGTGTCTCATTTTCCTTTGTTTAGACTTGGACAACTTTCTCCTCTATAATTAAAAACCTTTCCTTCATATCTTGTAATAATAAAGGTGTTACTCCAAATTCATCTAAGGGGTAATGGTTTTCATAGATCATACTTTATGCTTTGTTTACAACTGCTGTGATAACATCATTTTCATGCTTAATTAATTTTACACTTAATGTTATACACTCTCCATATAACACAAATGGGCCAGCATTATGCTATATTATGATACCCTCAAAGGAGTATCTCTCCTTTCCAATATGGATTTGCAAATCACCAATAAAAAGATATAAATGCTCCTCACCATTTTTTTTTGGCTCTTCCTCTATATGTTGTCCCATTTCTAAATAGAAAATATTGACCCTTGTGCTTTCATCATGTTCAATAAGAGATATATTCTGATTTGTATATTTAACTTATATTTTTTTATGATTCTTTTTCTTTTTCAGCCCATTATATTTTGAACTCTACAATTTTATGTACCCTGTATTTGAGCAGTTTGTTGACCATCTTATAAGCATTTTTGTCTTGCCCTTAAATTGTTGATCATTTATGCACAAGAGGCTAAAATTTAACATCACTCTCATTAATTTTCATAACAATAATGGTCTTCATTATTCCACAAATATCTTTATCATGTTCTTTCCTAATTATGACCAAAAAATAGTGAAGCATAGTGTGTATTAAGCCTTTCAATCCCATGTCTAGAATAAGGGTACATTATCCGATTTATGTGATTTTTTTTTAGTATTACAACCATTCTTGATAAGTGACAAATTTTTATGTCCCCAAGATTCTAAAAAACTATTAACAATCAACTTAAGTACCTCCTTCATTATGTATTCTTTGTAAGATTCTTGAGGTGCTAAAATCATTGGAACCTCCATCAAATGAGAAGTTTCAAACAACCTTAACTTGCTATCTAAGAGCTTCAACCACTTATGGGAATTCAAAGAAATCACTATAGGAACAAGAGTAATCTATGATAAATTAAAGGGTGATTAACCATGGTCAAACATCCTTCTAGTTGGACCAATATGCTTAGAACATGCTCCATGTTTGTAAGTTTTAGCCCCAATTCACTACTTGTTTCATTAAGCACTTTATGTTATCTCTATTAGTCATTTCATGTCATTTTGAGCCTTCTACAACCAACCAGATGTAAAAATCATTTGCATAAATGTTGTTCTTGTTAGTGTAAATGGTTCTTTTCCATTTCACTCTTATATTAAGTTTACTTAGGTGAGCTTGTAACTAAGGATGAATTATATATTTTGGATATTATTATTAGGAGGATATTGTTGAGTCATCCTTTTGACTCCAACTACTCTTAATATGTCACATTTTGTTAATTCTAATTTGGACACCACCCTTCTAGATTGTAGGTGGATGGTAGGTGGTTGATTCCATGAAGACTCTACTTCCTCCAAGTTGAGACACTTGTCTCAATCTTTTCCAAGTATTCTATTAGAACTTGCCTATATAAATGGATAGCTCTCTTATGTACTACACAATATGAAATATTGTATTATGCCTTTGAGCATTTAAATTAAAGATTGTTCTTGTATTTTTATTCTAACAATTTTATTTCCTCTTGATTAATCTATGCCTTTCATTAGATTCTTGTTTTTACCTCTTTTTCAAAAATTCCAACATGGTATCAAAGAAATTTTGAAAGAGATGATTATTTTTATTAAAGGTCTTGTAAAATCTTATATGCCCTTCTCTTATATTTCTATACAAACTAAAGAATCAGAAAGGATTTATGAAGACACAATAATCCCTCTTTTGTATTTATGTGTATTTTCTTGTTCTATTGATTGCAACACCTTGGAGGATTCATAGATCCATTCTAATAGTTTCATTACATCTTGAAGGCTCAAGAAAGCCAAAACTGACTTTTATTTCATCCAAATGAAAGTCTTTTTGCATTAGTTACAAACTCATGCTTATGGTTTAAATTTTGAGAAAGGCGTGCAAAATAAATTTTTTTTAGGCCAAATAGACCCTATCACTTTGTCTAGAAGATTTGAGAGAAAAATTTTCATAAATAATACATCTTTTTTTAGTGCTTAAATCTCTCTAAAGAAAATGAAAGAAAAACCTCACAATTTTGGCACACAAAATGAGGTAGCAATGGATGGTTGAAAATTAAATAAAATATATTTTTAAACAATTACAAGCACCTAGATTCAAATCTGCACCAAAAGTGAGTCACCCATGCAACAAAAACATACCCATGTGACAAGCCACCAAAAGGAAGCCACCCACAATAGGTAGAGACCAAGTGGGGTCTAGACACATTCACTAGCTGCTAAAGGAGACCACTAGCCACTCATGTTTGTCTTTGACTTAGGCACTAGTCAATTTAAAGCACTCAAACCCCATTTTTTTAGGAATGTGGGACTAATTGTGTTTGCATTATGTCTTCAATCTTCTAAGTTAAATTTTACATCCCCATACTTGTCTCTCTGACTTGTTTCTCTTTGCTATGATGTACATTAGCCTATCAAGTTTAAGCACCATGATTTGTAGTTTGCATTTTTACTTTGGCAGTCTCACTTTGAATGGTCATTATTTTATATCCAGACTCCAAATTGGATTAAACATTTTTTATTAGCGGTAGAAATTTCTAATTTTTTTAGTGGTGGTATTAGTGTAGAGTTCTGGATGTAGATAATAATCTAAAACTTTAGGTTTGCATGATTGAACCTGTCTAATTCTCCTTTTGTAACTTTCAAGCATCGTACGAGCTCATACAAATTTTTTTAGAGTGTCATGTTTTTTAAGAGTGGATTATTTTTTGAGAAGAATCCAAAAATGATATAAAATTGAAGTCTTATTTGAACAAGAAATGTACTTTTAATCTTTGACCATAATTGACACTTGTAATAAGTTGGATTCATAGAGATCATTTTTCTTGATAGTATAAGTCTTCATTTTCTTTAGATTGGAAGTTGTAATTACAAAACATAAGTCCAATTTGTTACATTCTTTGTGAAGGTAGAAATTGTACATGCACTAAATTATAAAGTGCCACAATCATTGCATCTTGGGGGGTGATTTTTTAATGTAGTAAAAAGGGGATAGTCTCATGTGTACTCTTGTGTACTTTCTTGTGTGAACCTTTCTTCTCTTCCATTATGTAAAACAATCATTAATCTATACTAAAATGGATTAATTAACAATACCATTACTCATACCCTATAACTACTATGAGTGGAAGTCTAAAATGAAAATCTATCATAAGTAGTTAGAGTTATATAGAGTAATAATGGGATTTTAAATTGAACCAACACTACTTGCAGAATATCCTAAATGACACAACAAATATGATGAAGCATATAGCACCTTGTGTATGGCTATATCTCTAGATCTTATCTTTCATGTGGAATGACCTACAACTCCTAATAATATATGGATGACATTAGAAGGATTATTTGAAAATCAAGATGAATTGATGGGGCATCTATTAGAGAATGAATTGATAGGATTAAATTCATGTAACTTTGATACTACTCAATACTTCTTCACTAAGTTGAAAGCTTTAAGATTATAGCTAAAGAATGTGGAATTAAGAATAAATATTTACAAATAATCCTATGTATTTTGTCCAAGCTTGGTTCTACAAATTTTGTGTTTGTATCCACCTTCTATGTTGCTAAAAATACCTTAGGAAAAACTACACAATGCCTTCTCTTGATGGGTTTTCAAATGAGCTCACAAAGGAGCAATACAAGTTGATCCATATGGGTACAATCAAGCTATCTAATTCTCATGTCTTAACTTCAAATTAGGGAAAATGAGAAGAAAAAGGGCCTCTTAAGAATGAAGAGAAATAAAAGTACCAAGCATAAAAGAATCAAGAAAAGAATTTTTTTGCTCCAATAGAAAAATATGATGCATCTTCTTCGAAAGCAATAAGCCCAAGAAGAAGAGAATGACATGTTCCTACTATAGGAAACTTGGTCATGATGAACATAAATGTCTAAAGAATAAAATTGATAACTTGTCCCATCATCTTGAAAGGAACAATATCAAACTACTTGATTTAGTCAAGTCAAATTCATCCCAAAAAGCTTCCAGGGAATCATGAAAAGGAAAAGGAGAGGGTAAGGCCCTAATAGTTGTTTCCTCACAACGAAATTCATGGATTATTGATTCATGTGACTTACACCACATAGCTTCATTAAAAGAGAGTTTTTCCTTATTGGAGTCATGTTCTATGCTATCCATTCTTTTGGGTGATCATACTCATGTTGAAGTGCAATGGAGAGGGTATGTTGACATAACCAAATGGACATTTCATGATGTTCTTTGTGTTCCATTCTTGTTAACTAATATCCTATCTATTTATCAAATTACTCACACAATCTTTGGAAAGTGAGTTGAGTTTACTCTAGATATATTGGTTATTAGTGAGATGAGAAATGGGTCTACAATTTTAGTGGGAAAGGTAGAACATAAATCAAGATTGTATCACTTTTCTCACTTTTTTCTTGATTCACCTTCACTTCTATTAAGCACTCATTCATATGAAGTGAGTCATTTTTGGCATCAATAGTTTGGCCACTAGTTGAACCATCACTACTTACAATAGCTCCATCAACATGATATGGTTATAGTAATTCCTTCTATTAGATTTTCTAATGATTTTTTCAAGGATGAATTCTAAGCAAGCATCCTAAAGAAACATTTGATAAAGGAAAAGCATGGAGAGCCACACAAATTTTGGAGCTAGTACATAGTTTATTTGGCAAGACAATTTCGACATCCTTCTTTCAGCAAAGCCAAATATGTTTTAACATTCATTGATAATATCTCCCAATACACATTGGTATATTTTCTCAAACAAAAATTATAAGTCTTTGAGTGTTTCCAAGAGCTCAAATCTTTTGTAGATAAATGGACTGGGAAGCTCATCAAGGACTTGTGCATAGATAACAAGGGAGAATATGTCAACCAAAGGTTTGACCAATTTTGTATATTAGAAGGAATTTATCTTCACTACATTATTCCTTAAAGGAAATGACCGATAGTATGATCCACTCTAAATTATTGGATCCTTAGTATTTGGCTAAGGCTATCACCTATGTATGTTACATTTAGAATCAAGTTCCTCATTGAGATAAAATGAGGATAACTCCTTTTAAAGCTTGGACTAGTCAAAAACCTACAGTAAAACACTTTTGAGTGTTTGGGTCTCTTGCATGGGCCCATATTTAAGTAGAGAAATCTAAAGTAATGGATCCATAAAGTAGACTGTGTATATTTATTTGATACCTAGATAGTTCCAAAGGCTACAGAAATCTCCATCCCATGACATATGAGATTTTTATTGAGAGAAGTGTTCTCTTTGAGGAAGATACCTCCAATGTTTTCTCTTTCACTTCTCTTTCATTCATTCCTATGGAGAAATTGCAACTACATGATGATAGTTATTCTAAAAGATTTTGATCCTCTTGATCTTCTACTTCAAATGATGATGATGATGATCTGCCTTCCTCTAGTCATCATTCAGAGAATGACTCTCGTCTAGATTCTCCACATGCTCTAGATATTGGGCTTCGGTGGGCTCGATAGATATTAGAATCATTAGGTGAGTGGTTTGATAATCCTTAAGATGAGAGAATAAGAAGGTCTTAGTTCAATCAAGCTCTGCATCTCTTTATATATATAGCTTTGGGTCCATAAACATTTTGGGAAGCTTCTCATATTTCTAAGTGGGATACTTCTATGTAAGAAGAGTTTAGTTTCTTAAAGAGCAATCATACTTGGGATTTAGTCCCTCTTCCCAAGGGAAGAAATTTTTTTTATTGCAAGTGGATATATCAAACAAAATTTGTAGTAGACAGGTTAGTTTTGATTATAAAGCTTGCCTAGTAACCAAAAGATTCTCCTAGGTTCCTTAGAGTCAACTTTTTTGAGACCTTTTGCACCCGTTACAAAGAAGAAATCTATTTGAATTTTCCTTTTCATTGCTTCATCCCATCACTGGGAAGTTCATCAGATGGATGTGAGGAGTGCATTTATTCACAATGACCTTCAAAAAGAGATCTATATGGAGTAGCCATAAGGGTTCATTTAGGATTCTACACTTTTTTGTCACCTTAAAAATTCCCTCTATGACCTTAAATAAGCTCCTTGAGCTTGGAATGCCAAGACAGACTCCTTTCTTTTATTAGTCAAGTTCACTCAATGTTATTCTAATCTAAATGTCTACATCTTGTAGTAGGATGATACTATCATTTTTCTTGCCGTCTATGTTGATGACTTGTTCATCTTGAGGAGTCACTCATCTCATATCATAGTAGTCAAAATTTCCGTCCATGATCACTTCCTAATGTATGACTTAGGCATTCTTCACTACTTCTTATGGATTGATATCACTCAATCACCTTCTGGTATATGCATTGGCTAGCCTAAGTATTTTCTTGATATGCTCTCTATATTTTACATGACCAACTGCAAGTCTACATCAACTCCATTTCTATCAAGGGTCAAACTTGATGCTTCTTTTTCTTCACCATTGGTTGATGCTACCTTGTATCATCAATTGGTTGGTGGCCTCATATACTTAACTCATACGAGGCCTGATATTTCATATGACATGGGCATGATCTCTTGGTTTATGTAGGAACTACATGAGATGGATTGGAAAGAAGCTAAGAGGATTCTTTACACATCCAAGGTACACATGGTTATGGTATTTATTATGCAATAAATTTCAATATTGACTTGGTGGGCTATATAGATTCAAATTGGATAGGTGATTCTCAAGATCATAAGTCTACTTTTGGGTATTGCTTCTCTTTTAGTTTTGGTCTAGTTTCTTGGTCAAGCCAGAAGCAATCTACTATTGTTCTTTAATCTACTAAGTTTGGCATTCCTTTCCAAAATCTAATAATCATCTTCTATGACAATCAAAGTGTTATTTAGATTTATTTAAATCTAGTTCATCATCAACAAATGAAGCACATTGAGATTCACATAAACTATATTCAAGAAGGGATTCATGAGAAGGTCCTTAACCTTCAGTATTGCCACACATCTGATTAAACTATAGACATGTATTATCCCTTGCAATTCTCATTTTATTTTTTTGATTTCTTAACTTAAGAATTTTGTCAATCACTTTTCACACAAGGGATATACTGCAGATCTAAATTCTGACTTGTTTCTAAATGCCAAACTTTTAATAAATATGCTTACAAAGAAATCCAAAACATTTAACAATGAAAATGCAAATGCTTTTTTATTTTTTTGAAACATATAACACCGGTTACAAATGATAAAATATGCATCTACACCAATAAGACATTAGGGCAACAAAGTATGATGTAAAACTCTGATATAAATCAAATTATAAATGATTTCTAAATTCTTAAACAAACTCTAAGATATTCAGATCTATCCTCCATGTAATGAAAAATTAAATGTATAGGAACCTAAAAATTGCTCAAGAAATCTAGATTTTACATGTAGTGAGTCATTGTAGTAGTGGTGGCACTGTAACAATATCTGACATATTCCTCCAATCATACTACATAATCTAACCCTAGGCTACAAATTTAGCACAATGAAAAGATTGATTTATCTTCTCCAATAGCTACAACCCTTTGGAAGATCTTTCACCAATATTCTCGAATAGAACACCTGTATGATGTCCTCCCAATACCAAATTCACTGGGTATTTCACCAGCTCAAATGGAGGCACACAAAAAAATTTATTCTCCAATAGAGAATGTTAAAACCTTTTCTCAAAGCTCAAATAAATCAAATAAGCAAATAATGGATGCCTAAAAATGAAGCTCTGGCCTCTATTTATTCTTTTCCTTCACCCTTCTAGAAGAAAATAAAATATTAGTTAATCACACCCTCTAGAAGCTTTCCCCTTACCAATACAATAATTAGTTGTGCTTCTAGAAATTGCACACTCTAGAAGCTTCCCCCTTTCCAATAAAATAAATAGTTGTGCTTCTAGAAAATTTTATTAATCAAATATAAATTCACCTTTAGATTTATTTGTTTATTTATTGATTTAAAATTAATTAATTTATCCTTATTTCTCCACTTAGCTTCCAGATAATGAATGGCTAAGAACTCCATAGAGGGTTTAAAAGATGGGGGACATTACAAGAAATCTTTTCCAAGCCCTTCACTGAGAAAAATTCTGTTCACTTATGTTCTTTTCTTGTGGTGCAACTAGTGTCTTTTTCTATGGCTTTTTAGCTTCTTTTCTACTCTCCTTTTCAGAGGATTTTTGTCCCACCGAGTTTCTCCTTTTCTCCAGTTATGAGAGGGTGGTATTTAATTGTACATCGGTAACTAACATGGATCTGATGTTAGGACCCATTAGCTATATATTACATTATAGTGCTGGAAAAGTTTCACTTAATAAGGGGCGTTAGAGTAAATGGTTCTTTCTCATTTTAATCTTATATTAAGTTTAATTAGGTGAGCTCATAAAATATGAGGAATTATATATTTTTGATATTATTATTAGGAGGATATTGTTGAGATGTCATTTTGAATCCAACTACTTCTATGATGTCACATGTGCTTAATTCCAATCTGGACACCATCCCTCTACATTATAGGTGGATGGTAGGTGGTTGATTCCATCAGAACTCTACTTCCTACAAGTTGAGACACTTATCTCAATCTTGTCCAAGTATCCTACCAGAACCTTCCTGTATAAATAGCCTAGCTCTCTTATGCATTACACATTAGGAAATATTAATGTTATTATTCCTTTGAGTGTTTCAATCAAAGATTGTTCTTGTATTGTTATTCTAACAATTTTATTTCCTCTTGATTAATCCATGCCTTTCATTAGATTCTAGTTTTTTTTTTTTTCCATAAATTCCAATAGGTCTCTCAAAGTTTAATCAATCTAACAACTATTAGCTATTGTGTTAGTAAAATAAAATGTTGAAACACACAATCCTCATATGTGTAATTTTTGGAAAAAAAATTTAGAATAAATTGTTATGTAAAAAAATTATAGAAACAAGGTCTATATTTGAAATTTCAAATTTAATCCTATAATCTTTAGTTGTGGTACTTGTGATATTCTTGTTCTAAAACTACTAGTAGCAATTCTTAGCACAACAATTTGTAGCTTGTGAAAAAATACTATATAATTGTGATCTGGTGCAATAATGTTACAAAACTAAATATGATTCTCTTAATCATTAGAAAGCTTAGACTTACGTGCATTGATTTGAAGACATTCAACCATGATCTCCTTACTTAACATAAATCTTACTTTCTTATTTCCCTAAATTAGAACCTTCGATGTAGAATACTCAACTATTTATCTTCTTGAAACTCTAATTCAATTTACTAATATTAATCCACACAATTAAACAATCAATCTTAATTGACACCATTCATGGGCATACGTGTATTCTACCATCAATGAACTTTGATTATTTGTTGGAATTAACTTGTTAATCAAACCTTTCATCCAACTTGCAACTTACCCACCCATCACAAGATATAAACAAAATTCTAAAGTGCAATGGCATGCAAATTTCCTAATTGTAGTCATCGCAATTCCCCTTTTAGAGAATTTAGGAACAATAACCAAGTAAAAAAATCTAAAGTTGTGCTCTTAAATCAAATTATATGTTTTTCCCAAATAGGGAAAAGTAATGGATACACAAAGATTGCAGCTTTGTTATCCAACTATGCAACAAAATTAGAAATTAATGGAGAAAATACATTCAAAAGTTGAGATGTTCAAATATCGTTCTTGCATTTAGATGCAAAATTGAAACTAGCTGCTAATTTCAATGTGAACAATAAAAAAAAAACTTAACTACAATACTTATTGGTTGCTTACAAAATAAAACATGCACACCTACAGGGTTGCACATAAACTAGCCTTTTCTGGAGAAATCACTGCTCTACAAATAAATATAATCAAACAAACTTAATGCAAAAACTTCTCTCTAGAATAGAGTAAAATATAAACTATATTTTGTTGCAAATACAACTATTGTTGTCTTCTATCACATGCTTTTTTTTGAGATCTAGTCTTAGTTGCATATGCTTTCCTGTAAAACTAAAACCATTCTCCTCTTTTTATAATTTTGGAAAGTTAATTGCTAAGTAAAGGAGAGGAGCTTTAAAATCTTAATAGCTAAGTTAAAAAGAGGATGAGATAAGATTAGATTGAATAGCTACTAAAATTTAGTCGCTAACAACTATAGGAAGTACATTAAAATTAAATAACAAATTTATGGAGGCTTAGATAATTCAATTTATTTGATAAATTCCAACATTATCCCTTTTTCCTAAGCTAGAAAGACAAAAAAAAAACACACATGATCCCCTACTTGATCAAAAACACCTAAATTTGTAATGCTACACTAAGCGAAACCTAAGAAATAAGAAAACAAAGAACAAATAACATAATCATAACAATTTATTTTTATTAATACAACTAATTACAAGCACAAATACAATAATTGAGCCACACTCAATCTGAATACCTCATAATACAAGAAGATATCATCCAAATATGCTTCCATTATGATGCTAATACAAATTGAGTTCAATACAATAATGAAGTACAACATCATTCTTCATCACTAATGTCCAACATATGGACCCTACAAGTAATTAAATATTGATTCAAGAAGAAACTTCAACAGTTATCCATAGCTACTTGCTAATCAACTTGAAGCACTTGTAAAACACATAGAAACGCAACCCAACACAAAGGGGGCTCAGTACACACTGAGTCAAAAAGAATAATCCACCTGCATACATGTTAGAATAAACACATACATAACCATAATGCAGATATCCGATTCACTTAACATAGTGCAGTTCCAAAATTAATATGCAAGAAGTAAACATTTACTTAACAATGCAAAATTAAACTCGCACTAAGAATAACCCATAAATGAATCATATATATACTAAGGTCTCATCGTTATGGCACTAAGATTCTGCATCCATGTTTGGTATGCTCATAGTCAACACATAACGGTATTCTATATTATACTTGTCAATGACAGAATATAGATTTGTCTTGTTCTCTGTACTTAACCTTATAGGTTTAAGTCATAGGTAAGGCCAATTATCTTTTTATATGTAATTAACCCACCAAATTCATTTTAAAGTTATCATTGAATTAATTAACTGAATAGGATAAACCCAATTCAGCCACCCTGATATATGTTCATCACAGCTATTCTTAAAATACACATCAAACAGATATACTAAGAATGTACATGGAACAGATATAAAATCAGTTTACAACATGATACTACATCCTTTAATCCATCTCTCACACATCTTATTCTGCCAATTTTAAAGGTCAATATAGATAATTATAACAACAGAAACTAAACCTATAATATCAAGATCACGTAAGTATAATTGAACTGTTGTCTCAGCTCAATGATACTTACAAAATCTTCATACTACACATTCAATTTCCTGCTGACCTAACCATCTACTCTTAACTTTGAAATGACTAAGATAACAAAACAAAATGCACTTGACATTCTTGCTTTAAATTACATATCATCAAACATATATCATAATCTGCCCCAATACTTGAAATGACTTTCTATTTCAATTATGAACTGAAAACATCTTTATAACAAAAGAATTCTGTTTCAGACATCTCATCTCAAAATGATCCATAAATTCTATTAAGACACTTCATAATCAAAATTAAACATAATGCAAACTAAGTACAGCCAATGCTTAACAAATTACCATTAACAATGTTATTAAAAAGCAAGTGTCTATTGAAGTTACACCTTTGTTTGACAATAAGCCACCACCCAATTATAACTACAATAGCATATAAAAGCATAATATCTGAAAACAATATAAAATGTGATTCATAAAATTGGCATTGTAACTTCATCATGCCAATACCCAAAATAATTAAGATGTAACTTTCCCTATACTATAACATGTAAACTAACTATTCACATAATGTTGACCTCGATTACTATTCACAACAGACATCTTATCCCTCCAAAAACTTAATCACAACTAAATATAAATTCATAATTCCTTATTAAAACAATTTCTATATTTATATATAAAAAAAAATTATGCTGTCGCATGAAATTTCTAATTGTTTCAATCTACCTCTTAACTGTTTCACAACAACAATCAATAAGGTTTCCAATCATCATATAAATACTTTATACTGATGATAGGAATTCGAACAACACTAAATTTCCATGACAATCGACTGTTGACAGCATCACAATCACACAATAACACAACAACACAAACTTGATAATTGCTTAATTCAGCATTCATAAGTTTCATACTAACTGTTTGACGTAATGTTTGCCCATGGTTTAATTTATATGTTTGACAGTTGTCTATGTTTTCAGTTTCCAACATTTCAAACACCTAATAAAACTTCTAATACCCGAGTTTAAAAAAAAAAAAAACAATCACTGTGAATTGATTTTAACATCACACCCATATTTATATTTCATAAGTCAACTCGGGTTTTACACCTCAAACCAGAAAAACATTCTAATCTATATTTATGCCTCGACTTCACGCAAACGGTTTGATATTATACTAAACCCTTAGTCCATGTAAGTTTATAAAGTCGCAAGCACGTATTTCTTACTAGGTTCAACTCTGTAAAGCCACATATTAATGCCAACAATCAACATTACAATCTACCCTGTGTTTGATTGAACACGAATATGTATATAACTATTTTACATAAAAACCAAACTCAAACTAAAACACATTTCACAATGAATCTATGCCCTATCTCATATGTCATTTTGTAACAGAAGCCTATTTCATACACGAAAATGAAACAAACCAAAAATAACACATCAGGTTTACAAAACTGAATATAGAAAACTCGATATAATCCACATCTAAGTTCGAATGTAAACAACAATGCAAGAACTTACATAGCACCCTCAATCAAAATATAGATATATATAGAACTCGACAGTCCATTTGCCCAATCCTGCATACACCCATACTTGGGTATCAATATTTTAAAAACTATAACATTTCCTATTTCCTTCAAACAATTAACACCCAATTAATAGTTAGGAATAGGTTAGAAAATGTCCCCTACCTCAAATCATAGTAGGAGCCCAAAATGCTCGATATAGAGCTCTGCAATAAAACTCGCTGCCAAAGCCCCAAATACCAAAACAAAACCACACTTCCAAACTAGAAACACTGATAATGATTGATAATGTGAATCTCGATAATGCTCAGCTTCATAAGCATGAATGCCCTATCAACCATTACCTCCATGATGTTGATTCTTAGCAACAAGCATCATAGATGCATATCATACAGAGCAATGCGGCCAAGATTCTAGCCAAATTCAACAAAAAAAAAATCTCATTCTCATCCAAAATTGGCCGAGCAAAGCCAAACTGCAATTATTCCTCATAACTTGCATTTAATTCAATAGAGACACCTCACTATGCCGAGTACAAGGTGACAGTTGCAATGCCACTACCATATATATTTGGCTTTTAAACAATGAACATAATACCTTACTCAAAGCATTTGACATCCATTTAGGGTAACAAGGTTATAAGAGATAATTAACCCTTTTAGAAAAAGAAAAAAAAAAAAAAAGGAAAATGTTTTGCCAATCTCAACTTAAGTATTTAGTCCCCTTTCCATCACAAGTATATTTGCAAAACCAACTGAATTTATAATTAATAAATTAATATGCGTCATATAATCAAAACCAACATAGGATGATATGCAATAATCAAATCCCTTCTCAGTCACACATATGTGAATAAAATAAGAATTTTCATACACATACAACACATAAACATACAAATTTAAAACTTTCTTTCCAATATATTAAAACACAAAATGCAGTTTGCATCAAGTTAGAAACATAAAAAACATGATGAATACCCATACATCATGCAATTATAGTTTCAAATCATAACATCCTAAGTAACCTTCAAAACTAAACAAATAGTTCTGAATAGAAAATACGTTCATCATAAATCTCGAGTTCTAAATGACACAAAATATAACCAAGTTCTGCAATGAAAGACAACATATCAACTGAAATGAACTCCAAATAGTAAAGTCTTAAAATGCTATTGAACAGAAGTAGTGGTCAGGCATGACACCCTCCCCCACTAAGATTCAACTTTCTCCTAGAAGTCAACAAACAAGTGTGGATGAGTTGTTCTCATCATTTCAGTGTCCTCCTAGGTAGCAGATGTTTCATTATTGGGGTCCCATAGGACCTTTACCTGCTTTATTTCTCTTCCTCTTAAACTCATAGTTCTGCTTTGCATGATCTACACTGGTTCCAACATGATTTGACCATCCAAAATTTGCAAATTTTTCCAGTCAAGCACGTGAGCAATATCAGGTATATACTTATGCAAAACTAAAACATGAAATACATTATGAATGCGTGAAAGACTCGGTGGCAAGGCAAGTTTTTAGGCAATAGGTCCTATCCGTTCTAGAATTTCAAATGGACCAACAAATTGTGGTGCTAACTTGGATCCCTTTCCATAATGGATTGAAATTTTATGTGGCTTTGCTTGGAGAAACACTTTATCTCCAGCCAAGAATTGACAGTCAATTCTATGTTTATCAGCATATTTCTTTTGTCTATCTTGAGCAATAATAAGGTGCTCTCTGATCCTCTTAACTTGCTGCTCCAAATCTTGCAACATATCAGGTCCTAAAAGAGTCTTGTCCTCCAAATTATCCCAACTGAGAGGTGTCCTACAAGGTCTACCATACAATACTTGAAATGGTGCCATACCTATGGAACTATGATATCCATTGTTATAGGTGAATTCTACCAAATGTAGATACTCCTCCCATTTATTCTGTCTATCCATTACGTACATCCTAAGCATGTCCTCTAGAATTTGGTTGACACGTTCAATTTGTCCGTCTGTCTCTGGGTGATAAGCTGAATTGAAATTCAACTAAGCACCTAACTCTTTCTGCATGGATCTCCAAAGAGAAGAAGTAAACACTGGATCCCTATCAAAAATAATCTTTTTAGGAATTTCGTGTAACTTAACTACTTGTTCCATATAAATCTTGGCAACCGTTGTTGCATTATAGAATCATCTAACAGGAATAAAGTGAGAAACCTTAGAAAATTGGTCCACTACCACCATAATAGTGTCATGCCTACAAACTGTAATAGGTAATCCAGTAATAAAATCTATAGAAATGGTGTTCCATTTCTATTCTGGAATACTATGTGGCTGTAATAATCTCGTAGGGTGCTGATGTTCAGCCTTAACTCGCTGACATTCCAAGCATCGTGCCACAAAATTTTCTATGTCTCTCTTCATTATAGGCCAATAGTAATGCTTCTTAAGGTCAGCATGCATTTTCTTGACATCCAAATGAGCTAAATATGGTGCTTTGTGGGCTCAATCATAACCAAATTTCTCAAATCACCCAACTCAAGAACGTACACACTTCCTCTATACAGTAGAAAACCTTTAGAATTTATTGAATACCCCTCAAAACACCCTTCCAAGATGCTACCACTATCCATAACAACCTTAACATCCTGGAACCAATGATCTGCGAAAAGGTTCTGTAAAATCTTATCCTTAAGATCCACTATTAGGATTAAAGAAGATAATTCATGTCGCCTTCTGCTAAGTGCATCAACAACCACATTCTCCTTCCCTTGCACATATCTAATCTCGAAGTCATATTCACATAGGCACTCCATCCATCTTCATTGCCTAGTGTTGAGGTCTGGTTGTGTGAAAAGATACTAAAGACTTCGATGATCAGAATGTAACTCAAATCGTTGACCTAGAAGAAAATGCTGCCACTTGGTCAAAGCATGCATAATTGCAGCAAGTTCAAGATCATGAGTAGGGTAATTCACCTCATGAATCTTAAGCATTCTGGACTCATAAGTTATAACATGTCCTTGCATCAATACTGCCCCTATGCCATCCAAAGATGCATTAGTGCAAACTATGAATTCCTTAGCAGAATTAGGAACTGCCAGAACTAGTGCACTGGTCAAACATTCCTTAAGTTTCTAAAATGCTACCTTGCACTCATCTATCCACACAAATTTCTTCCCTTTTCTCTAAAGAGATGTGATAGGATGCGCTATTCTGGAGGAGTTTGACACAAATCTGTGGTAATAGCTTGCTAAGTCCATAAAACTTTGAACCTCAGACACATTCGTAGGTGTTGGCCAATCAACAATAGCCCAAATTTTGGATCGATCTATAGAAATTCCATCCCCTGAAAATGATATGTCCTAAGTAACAAATCTTCAATTTGAAGAATTCGCACTTCTCAAGATTGGCATACAGTTTGTTCCTATGAAGGCTTTCCAAAACCTGCTCTAAATGCTACTCATGCTCCTCAACAGAGTTAGAATACACCAAAATATCATCTAGAAATACCACTATGAACTTGTCTAGGTAAGTTCTAAACACACCATTCATTAGGCTCATAAAGATAGAAGGTGCATTTGTTAACCCAAAAGGTACTACTATGAATTCGTAGTTCCCATACTTGGTGCGAAAAGTTGTCTTATAAATATCAGCTTCTTCAATTCTAAGTTGATGATACCTAGATTTCAGATCAATCTTCGAAAAGACTCGAGCACCCTTGACTTGGTCAAACAAGTCATCAATTCTAGGCAAAGGATACCTATTCTTAATAGTGACCTTGTTTAACTGTCCATAATCTATGCAAAGTCTTAAGTAGTCATCTTTCTTCTTGAAAAAGATTACAAGAGCTCCCCAAGGTGATACACTAGGATGAATCAAACCTTTTTCCAAAAGCTCCTCCAGCTAAAATTTAAGTTCAACCAGCTCTTGAGTTTTCATCCTGTATGGAGTCTTGGAAATTGGTTCCATTCCTGGCACTAAATCAATTCGAAAATCAATCTCTCTTCTTGGAGGTATTCCAAGAATCTCCTTAATAAAAACATCCAAAAAACTCTACAAGACTAGATGATTGAGAGAAGAACCTCCAACTACAAAATCTTCTAAGTCATTTACTAAAATGGCAAACAAACTGCAGCCTCTCTGAGCACATCTTGCCAATTGCTTGGCAGAAATTGTCCGCAAAGAGATGGGTCTCTTGATTCCAGCAATAACCCTAGCTGAACGAAAATCATCCACATAACTGATTGTCTTATCCTTGCAATCCATAATGGCTTGATGCTGTTCTAACCAATCCATACCCAAAATTATGTCATATGATCCTAAAGGTATAACCCTAAGGTTCGCTGAAGAAGAGAAAGATTTCATACGAATCTTATAGACAAGAGCAACAATATCAACGTTCACCTTAGATCCTGATGCTAACTCCACTTGCCATCTATTCCTTTCCCTAGCCATAAGAATTCCACTATTTTCAACTAAAAGTAGAAGAAATAAATGAGTCTGTAGCTCCAGAGTCAAATAAAATAGATACTTTCATACCTTGAGTATTACCCTGAGCTTCAATAATCATGTTCTGATGTTCGGCCTACTTCTAATCCAAAGTTGCAAAAATATGATGGTTCTTGGCAAAATCAGCAACTGTCGCTTCCAACCTAGCTGGCTTAGGTCCAACCTTTGGCTTATCCTAGTTAGCGCACTGAGACTGATAATGACCTAACTATCTGCACACTCTAAGGTGGTTGAGATGGTCTAGATCATTCTGAATCTTTGGAATCCTTATCAAACTTCTTCTTCTTGAATTTCCCACTTGAAAATCTTGATTTCAAACTACTCTGTGGAGGCTTTTGATTCTTACTAACATTCAGAGTAGGTGGATTCGTGCTAGTTTTGTATGAAGTCCCATGATAGCCAAACTTCATCTTAATTAGCTTTGCTCATTTTGAAGCTTGCTGCATAGTCAAAGGTCGGAAAGTTCTCACTTCCTCCCCAATCTTGGGCATAAGTCCTCTGATAAAGTGTTGTATCATGGCCTTATCATTTTCGGCCCACCCAAAAAAATTCTTAAGCTCGAAGAACCTATGTTCATAAGCTTCCACTGTAGAGCCAGACTACATAATCTGAAAGAACTCCTCTGTAGAAGCCTATTGCCAATATTCAGACATAAACCTCACCTTGAATCACTCTACAAAGAGCTCCCAAGTAACTAGAGAAATATCAATGCCAAACTTCTCCAACTCTTGCTCCCATCACAAGGAACCAAATCCCCTAAAATGCATAAACATCCATCTTAGTTTACCATTACTCAAGTAACGGTGTAAAACAAAGCATCGCTCAATATTCATCAACCAAGCTTCTACTATTGTACCCTATTTTGTACCATAAAATAACAACCCTTTCATCTTGGAAAGATCCTTGAGCTAAGCTCTTGCCACTGGATCTTCCTCTATAGGTAGATTAATACCTTGCACAAGAGGTCTCCTATCATTCGCTCCCCCACCAAGAATCTGGTTGTTAGCCTCAATATTATTGAGACGTTCCAATATCCTCTGAAGTACCAAAGCTTGGTTTGCCTAGTTATCCTAGTTGTTTCCAATCCTAGCATTCTGATCAAACTGACCAACCCCAGCATCATTCTGGTGCCTAGGAACTCTACCATAGCGCCTGCCCCTGCCTTTGCCTCTGACAACAAGGTTATCCTTAGGAATGCCACATCCTCGAGTTCCTCTAGTGACGGGAGGCATGATAGCAACCTACAAACAAATAACTATCAATAACGCAACGATGACATGATAAACCCTATAACCCAAGAGTCCTAGTTATTTCAACCTGTCTCTAATAAAAAATGTAATGCTACACTAAGAGAAACCCAAGAAATAAGAAAAAAAAGAATAAATAACATAATTGTAACAATTTATTTTTATTAATACAACTAATTACAAGCACAAGTGCAATGATTGAGCCACACTCAATCTGAAAACCTCAAATTACAAAAAGATATCATCCAAATATGCTTCCATTATGATGCTAATACAAATTGAGTTCAGCACAATAATGAAGTACAACATCATTCTTAATTACTAATGTCCAACATATGGACCCTACAAGTAATTAAATACTAATTCAAGAAGAAACTTCAACAGTTATCCATAGCTACTTGCTAATCAACTTGAAGCACCAGTAAAACACACAAAAATGCAACACAACACAAAGGGGGCTCAGTACACACTAAGTTGAAAAGCATAATCCACCTGCATACATGTTAGAATAAACACATACATAACCATAATGCAGATATCTAATTCACTTAACATAGTGCAGTTCCAAAATTAATATGCAAGAAGTAAACATTTACATAACAATGCAAAATTAAACTCACACTAAGAATAACCCGTAAATGAATCATATATATACTGAGTTGTCATTGTTATGGCACTAAGATTATGCATCCATGTTTGGTATGCTCATAGTCAACACATAACGTTATTCTCTATTATACCTGTCAATGATAGAATAGAGATTTTCCTTGTTCTCTGCACTTAACCTTATAGGTTTAATTCATAGGTAAGGCCAATTATCTTTTTATATGTAATTAACCCACCCAATTCATTTTAAAGTTATCACTGAATTAATTAACTGAATACGAAAAACCCAATTCAGCCACCCTGATATATGTTCATCACAGCTATTCTTAATATACACATCAAATAGATATACTAAGAATGTACATGCAATAGATATAAAATCAGTTTACAACATGATACTACATCCTTTAATCCATCTGTAACACATCTTATTCTACCAATTTTAAAGGTAAATATAGATAATTATAACAACATAAACTAAACCTATAATATCAAGATCACGTAAGTACAATTGAACTGTTGTCTCAGCTCAACGATACTTATAGAATCTTCTTACTATACATTCAATTTCCTGCTGACCTAACCATTTACTCTTAACTTTGAAATGACAAAGATAATAAATCAAAATGCACATGATATTCTTGCTTTAAATGACATATCATCAAACATATATCATAATCTGCCCCAATACTTGAAACCACTTTCTATTTCAATTATGAACTAAAAACATAGTTATAACAAAAGAATTCTATTTCAAACATCTCATCTCAAAATGATCCATAAATGCTATTAAGACACTTCATAATCAAAATTAAACATAATAGAAACTAAGCACATCCAATGCTTAACAAATTACCATTAACAATGTTATTAAAAAGCAAGTGTCTATTGAAGTTACACCTCTGTTTGACAATAAGCCACCACCCAATTATAACTACAATAGCATATAAAAACATAATATCTGAAAACAATATAAAATGCGATTCATAAAATTGGCATTGTAACTTCATCATGCCAATACCCAAAATAATTAAGATGTAACTCTCCCTATACTATAAGATGTAAACTAACTATTCACATAATGCTGCCCTCAATTACTATTCACAACAGACATGATGTCCATCCAACAACTTAATCACAGCTAAATATAAATTGGTAATTCCTTATTAAAACAATTTCTATATTTATAAAAAAAAATAGATTATGCTGTCGCATGAAATTTCTAATTATTTCAATCTACCTGTTAACTGTTTGACAGAATGTCACCATAACAGCAATCAATAAAGTTTCCAATCATCATATAAATACTTTATACAGATGATAGGAATTCGATAAACACTATATTTCCACAACAGTCAATTTTCGATAGCATCACAATCACACAATAACACAACAACACAAACTTGATAATTGCTTAATTCAGCATTCATAAGTTTCATACTAACTGTTTGACGTAATGTTTGCCCATGGTTTCATTAGATGTTTGATAGTTGTCTATGTTTTCGGTTTCCAACATTTCAAACACCTAATAAAACTTCTAATACTCGAGTTTAAAAAAAAAAAAAAACAACCACTGTGAATCGATTTTAACATCACACCCGTATTTATATTTCATAAGTCAACTCGGGTTTTACACCTCAAACCAGAAAAACATTCTAATCTATATTTATGCCTCGACTTCATGCAAACGGTTTGATATTATACTAAACCCTTAGTCCATGTAAGTTTATAAAGTCGCAAGCATGTATTTCTTACTGGGTTCGACTCTGTGAAACCACATATTAATGCCAACAATCAACATTACAATCTGCCTTGGCTTTGATTGAACACGAATATGTATATAACTATTTTACATAAAAACAAAACTCAAACTAAAACACGTTTCACAATGAATCTGTGCCCTATCTCATATGCCATTTTGTAATAGAAGCCTATTTCATACACGAAAATGAAACAAACCAAAAATAACACATTAGGTTTACAAAACTGAATATAGAAAACTCGATATAATCCACATCTAAGTCCGAATGCAAACAAAAATGCAAGAACTTACATAGTACCCTCAATCCAAATATAGATATATATAGAACTCAATAGTCCATTTGGCCAATCCTACATACACCCATAATTAGGTATCGATATTTTAAAAACTACAACATTTCCTATTTCCTTCAAACAATTAACACCCAATTAACAGTAAGGAATAGGTTAGAAAATGTCCCCTACCTCACATCACAGTAGGAGCCCAAAATACTGGATACATAGCTCTACAATAAAACTCACTGCCAAAGCCCCAAATACCAAAACAAAACCACACTTCCAAATTGGAAACACTGATAATGATTGATAATGTGAATCCCGACAATGCTCGGCTTCATAAGCATGAATGCCCTATCAACCATTACCTCCATGATGTTGATTCTTAGCAAAAAGCATTACAGATGCATATCATATAGAGCAATGCAGCTAAGATTCCAGCCAAATTCAACAAAAAAAAATCTCATTCTCATCCAAAACGGGCTGACCAAAGCCAAACTGCAATTATTCCTCATAGCTTGCATTTAATTCAACAGAGACAACTCACTATGCTGAGTACAAAATGACAGTCACAATGGCACCACCATATATATATTTGGCTTTTAAACAATGAACATAATACCTTATTCAAAGCATTCGAGACCCATTTAGGGTAACAAGGTTATAATAGATAATTAACCCTTTTAGAAAATAAAAATTAAAAAAATGGAAAATGTTTTGCTAATCTCAACTTAAGTATTTATTCCCCTTTCCATCACAAGTATATTTGCAAAGCCAATTAAAGTTATAATTAATAAATTAATATACGTCATATAATCAAAACCAACATAGGATGATATGCAATAATCAAATCCCTTCTCAGTCACACATATGTGAATAAAATAACAAGTTTCGTACACAAACAACACATAAACATACAAATTTAAAACTTTATTTCCAATATATTAAAACACAGAATGCAGTTTACATCAAGTTAGAAACATAACAAACATGATCAATACCCAAACATCATGCAATTATAGTTTCAAATCATAACATCCTAAGTAACCTTCAAAACTAAACAAATAGTTCTGAACAGAAAATACGTTTATCATAAGTCTCGAGTTCCAAATGACACAAAATATAACCAAGTTCTGCAATGAAAGACAACATATCAACTAAAATGAACTCCAAATAGTAAAGTCTTAAAATGTTGTTGAACAGAAGTAGTGGTCAGGCATGACAAAATTCTTCATAAGCTATTGAAAACTTCCAATTCTTAAAGACTTGGTGAAAATATCTGATAGTTATTGTTCATATGAGCAAAACTCCATATGTATTTTACAATTTTCAACCTAATCATGAATAAAATGATATCCAATTTATATATGCTTACATCTATCATGAAACACATAATTTTTTTGTTAAAGTAATTGAAGAAATATTATCACAAAATATGGTGATTTCTTTGACTTGTTCTTCCTTCAAATCAACCAAGATCCTTCTCAACCAAATAAATTAACATTTTTTTCTATTTTCTCCAATATATTTATCCTTAGCTATAGATTGGGAAACTATGAATTTCTTCTTAAAATCCCAAGAAATTATACCGAAACCCATATAAAAAACATAACCAAAAGTGCTCTTTCTATCATCTAGACTTTCTACCCAATTACTATCTGCATAACCAACCAACCTAGAATCATTTTTTGCAAAATATGAAATACCATATCCTTTGGTGCTATTCATTTACCTTGGGACTCTTTTTGCCTCTTTGTAATGGTGGTCCTTTGGATTTTCCATAAACTTGGAAATCAAACTTTTGACATGCATTATATCATGCCTAGTTATAATTAAATACATTAAACTCCTAACCAAGCCCTTAAAAATAATTAGATTCACATTTCTACTACAATCTTCCTTACTTAATTTAAAGACTATAACTATTGGTGTTGTGGTTGCCTTGTTGTTCATCATTCTAAATCTTCCCAAAATCTAATATGCATACTTCTCTCAAGAAATTAAAAATGATCATGCATTTGTTTAACTTCTATGCCTAGAAAGTATCTGAAGACTCCTAAATCTGCCATTTCAAAGTCACTCATCATAAAATTATTAAAATTAGAAATATGGCAATCATCATCCCTAGTAAACATCAAATCATCAACATACAAGACATTAATTAAAATTTTAAGACATGTTGCCTTGACGTAAATGGTAGGCTCACCATTGCTTTTGTTGAAACCATTTCTCATAAAATATGATTTAATCCAATTGTACCACACTCTTGGCCATTTCTTCGTCCTATTAAAGAGCTCTCTTTAGCCTATACATTGTACCTTCTTTACCCAAAACTTCATAACTAGCTAGTATTCCACATACACTTTTTCTTTCAACACATCATTGAGGAAGGAAGACTTCACATCCATTTGAAATACCTTCCACTTGTGTTGGGGCACAATTTCTATGTTATAATGTATAGTTTCCATCATTGCAATAGGTGCATATGCCTCATCATTATCTCTATTAAAATGTTATTTTTATACTTTGCCCACTAAATGTGCTTTATGTTTATTAGAGAATGAATATTAGGCCAAGGAAATGAATGAAGAGATTGAGAAAATAATAAAAATAAGATGTGGACATAAGTTCCTAGAGCAAAGAATAAGAATGTGATTGGAACTAAGTGGGTTTCATAAAAACAAGCTGAGTGAGAAAGGTAAAATCACAAGGGATAAGGTAAGACTTTTTTAAAGGGATATCATTCACAAGATGAAGGAGTTGACTATGGTAATTATAAGTGATCTAAAAATACTATTGTAATTATGATTAATTAATTATATTATTATAATTAATTGGGAAATCCTCAAGGCCAACTCAAGGAGTTATTTTGAAAATATGGTATAAAGGAAAGATGTTTCCTTGTTTGTAAAGTGTATCAAGTATTTTATTGAATACGAAGTGTGAAAAGGACCAAAGTGTCTACTAAATGTGAGTAAACAATCTAAGAGATTATTGGATGTGAGTTTTGTGATCTAGTTACAAGATCATAAGGAGAAGAAGTTTGGTTGACATGATAGAAAGAGGAAGGAGTAGTACTATTAATACATAGATCATTTGGATAGTGGGTTCATTGATCTTTCCCTTGAAATTTTTTGGGTAGTGGGTCCAACTATCTTCCACAACTCCTAACAAGGTTGGAATCACCTAACAGGGATTAAAAGTCTCCTAATAGGGATTGATCATGTTCTGAATGTTGTTATAGACTACTAACAGGGTCCATCCTCTAACAAGGAATGTTTATATTAGTACTTCATCTTATGGGTATCATACCCATTGGGGTTTTCCCCATGATCAAGAGTTTCCCCAGTTAACATATCTAGTATTATTGTGCATGAGTATCTTGTTGTGGTTTTTGATTATATGACTGATATGGTTAAAGTTTAATAAGGTTGATAATTATCATATTAGTTAGATAATTGATTCACTCCCCTCCCCCCTTCTTAGTTATATTGGTGGACTATATATTCTAGCAATTGGTATCAAAACATTACATCCTTGAAGAGAAATCTTAATAGCTTTGGGAAGTTAGTGGTGAGTCATTTCAAAAAAAGATAGTCCTAAGTCTAATGGAGGAAATTTTGACACCTAGAAGATGGAGCTTCTTGGTGAGACATTAGAAATGTGTAAAGAATTGAGCATTGAGTTTCCTAATCTAGAATTCTTTTGTTTTATACAAAGAAGTAGAAGTGCATGCATATCCTTATCCAAAGAAGACATGAAAATCCAAGAAGGAACTGATCTACTTATGAAAAGAGAGCCAGAAGGTATTGAAAATTTTCATTTTTTGAACATGTAAAAATTTTGGTCCTGATGCATCTAGATGTCCTAAGAGAGTAATAAAATCTATAAAGAGTTCACTTTTTGATGAAGATGAAGAATTTAAATCAAGTATGGAAAGATTCTTGAATGATTGTGATGATAAAGATAATGAGCCTGAATTGGTTAAGAAAGAGAAAGTAGTAGAAGAGATGTATTTGGTAACTATTGTTGATCCAAAGTCTAAGCATGAAAATATGGAAGTAATCATTGAGACTAACAATTATTTATAGAATGGGAATTAGATTGAAGTGTAGAGATCTAAGCCTAAAGTAGAAGAAAGAGTTGAGTTGACAACTCCTAGAAGAAGTATATCAAAGAATCATCCTCCTAGATAGAATATTGGAAGTAGAAATAGTAATCAGGTAAATGAAGGAGTATATGAATTATGTTTTTTCCCTCAAGTTGAACCTAAGAGTATGGATGAAGCATGTAAAGATGATCATGGGATTCGAGAAATCAAGGAAGAAGTGTATTTGATGGATGTTAAATGAATTTTCTAGAATGGAGAACTTGAAGAAGAGGTTTACATTGGGCACCTACAAGTTTTTCCTCTAACAAAAGATAAAGATATGGTATGTAGACTAAAGAAATCTCTATATGGACTGAAGCAAGCACCTAGAACCTAGTATGCAAGGTTGGACAACTATTTTACAAAACTTGGATTTGCTAAAGGTGCGACAGATAGTAACTTGTATTTGAAAAAAATTGAGAATGGTTTGTTGATAATAGTAATATTTCTTGATGCCATTTATAAGATATAAAATATGGTTATAGGTAAGGTCTTTAACAAGGTACCAAATGGAGATCCTAAGTCCACATTTTACATGATACATATGAATTGAAAAAGTAAATCTAGAAATTCTCTAAATTTAAACAAGATTAGATACTTACCTCATTATTATGTTAATCTAGAAATACCTATTTTATGGTGCTATGTTCAGTCTTGAGAAAATGTGCAACTGGATCTAGTAGGGAAACTCTAAAACAAAGAAAAATTTGAAATATTTTTTCATTCTAAAGAAGGTCAACCTTGATGTAAAGTTAGGGTAAGATCTTATCCCTTTATTTCTGATGTTGACCTACACTACTCCAATAAAAATTTTGTTCACAGATCCCAAAATTTTGGTGTAAAGGGTACTTAAATCTACTTTGCAACTCCCAAAGAAAGAACTATAGATATATAAAAATGATTTTTTGGTGTGGCTATATAGGGTTTTTCCTTAGTCAAACCCCCATTTTGGTGATCAACACCTCCACGGATAGCTGATTATATTAGAACATGTGTATGTATTTGAATCTGTAATGCCAAGATCTAATCCTCTATATTAAAAACCCTTGCATGAATTGATATGAGAGAACAATGCATAGCAAGCCCCCAAGGCTAAAGTACTCTTACCAAAATCATAATCTATAATTGCTACCCCATGATTATATCTTTGAATGCTTCAATGTTGAAAATGGCAGATCAAGGAAGAAGAGATCATTCCTACTCCAAAGAGATGACCACAATAGTTTGTCAAAAAATGCTTGATATAGATAAGAAATTAATCTTCTATATCATCCTCTTGAAATCTTGGATCATAATTTCACCATCACTTACATTCTTGAATTGTCTCCATGTACTGGATACCCACTCTTGTCATGTGTAAATGAAGCCAAAAGAGAGTCCTTGTGTAGAGATTTTAAGGTGAGGTTCATGGGGCAATGTAAGGGCCCATAGTTCAAATTTCACCTCAAATTATGAACCAATAAAAATAACCAATAAAGGATGGGAAATAATTAAATTAATTTCAAATTGAAACACTCCCACATTTGGATCTAGAAGCCCAACACTAATTTTGAGGTTCTCCAGGACCAAAATCTATAAAGGGCGATCAAATCCCAACAAAAGTCAAGGATGACCTCAACCTTTGACCTAGGGGTCCAAATCTAGCCAATGTTGAAAATAGGAGGTCTCAGAGATGCCCAAATACATGGAAATGATGACAAAATAGGGTAGAGTGCCAGGGAAGGTCACATAGTCCTATGATGAATATGACAAGGGCTAGGATAGAGAGGTGGGATGAGGATACATGCACCTTCCATATTCCCTTAGGTGAGATCACTGTGACACTAGAGGATGTCTACAAAATACTATCTCTTTTGGCTTGAGGTGAGCCTACCAGACCAAGAACATAATGAGGCCCTGATGATATCTTGGCAGATCCAAAGTATTGTTTGGGATCAAAATTCAACAGATATGAACTTGGTAAGATCATATCACATTATCAACCATACTAGAAGGCCCTACACCTTTGATAAAAAGAGTTATGTTATGTATACTATCCTTGGTTGTGCTACCCAACACAAAGGGTACAATATTTTCTACACATTTTAGCCATCTTTTATGAAGGATGGAGAGTGATAGGATTGTCTTCTCATGGGGTCAAAGCATGTTATCACACTTATACCATGAGATATGTCAGGTAGTGAGATATCAAAGAGAGTCTTTTGATATGCACACTTTTGGAGATCTGGTTCTTTGAGCATTTTGCATGTACATGACCAGAAGGTGTTCTAATGATGGTAGATGCTAGTATAATGAGAGGTTTTTCTTATCCTTTGAAAGATGCCTAGTAGTTTGGATGTATCCTTTGTTGGAGGGTAAATCTAGACCAAATTCTAGACACATATGTGATATGGAAAACCTACTACTGGATGACAGAGTGGCATGATACAAGACACCAAATGAGACACTCACACCAATGCAAGATTCTAGAGGGACATCAGAGTCATATAGTGATGCAGGGTTTTGAAGAGTTTGTATAGAAAATTGAAATTTTTTTGCATTTTTTTCAAGAAAAATCTAAGAAGTTGTAGTTTTCATGGCATCCACATGTCGATTATCTTTCCTACGTAAAGTTTGAATGTTATAAGAAGAAAACTATGAAAGCACTTCAATAGCCAAATCTCTATATTGTGTCATTTTATGATTCTTAGTCTAATAACCTCCTTTAATTTGTTCAGCAATCAATTGCAAATATCCATACATTTACTAGTGTTTGATGTTGAGGGATGAAGCTTCTTATAGGCTAGCTATAAGAGCTTCATACTCCACAATGTTATTAGTACAAGAAAGGGTTATTTTTTATGATAAAGGGATTGGCTTCTTTGTAGGAGGGATCAAGATAATAGCAACACCTGAACCTATCTTACATCTAGACCCATCAAAATATAATTCCCAAACATCATCTTGCTGAATAACTAAAATGTTTTCATTAGGAAATTCTATTGAAGTAGAGCATGTATGACAATGAGGAAAAGGAGCTTTAGCCAAATAATCTACTAAAGCTTGTCCCTTAATGGACTTCTAAGAAATGAAATTTAAATAAAATTCTATAAGTAACATCACCCATTTTGCCAAACAACCAGAGAGATCAGTTTTTGAGAAAAGATGTTTCAAAGGATCAAATTTAACAATTACATTTACTTCAGAATTTAGTAAATAATGTCTGAGTTTCTAGTAAGCATAAACTATAGCTAAGCATTTTCTTTTTAAAATCTGTATCTTGTTTCATAATCAAGTAAAGTTTGACTAATGTAATAGACGAGTCTCTCTCTACCTTCATTATCATATTGAGCTAACAATATACTGACTTCGTTCAAAGTGGTTGAAGTATACAAATGAAAGGGTTTATCAAATTTAACTAGCTACAGAATAGGAGGATTGGCAAGATACTCCTTAAATTGCTCAAAATATTGTTTACATCCATCATTCCAAAAGAAAGTGATATCTTTTCTAAGAAAGGAAGGAAAAGGAATCTTTCTATTGGCTAAGTTAGGAGCAAAGCAACAAATAGCTTGAATTTTTCCTTGTAAAATTCATAATTAAGTAAGATGCTTAGGAGTAGACATACTAACAACAACGTCAATCTTTTTAGAATCTACTTCTATGCCTTGTTTATAGATTATAAATCCTAATAATTTTCCACAATTAACTCCAAAAATACATTTCTTAGGATTCAACCTCATGTTGCAAATTTTAATCCTTTCAAATATTTGTCGTAAACTAGTAACATGATCTTTTCTTTGTATATATTTCACCAAGATATCATCCACATAATCCTCAAGAGTTTGTTAATCTTAGATTAGTTTTGACAAGGTAGTAGTGAAATAGTTAATCATTATTCAACATAATTTTAGTGCAAGCCAAGTGATCAAAGAAAGTCGAGCATAAGTTGACAAACAATACATGTTGAGTAATATACCTAGTTGGTGTCGAGCATCACTATGTGTTGAGCAAATAGTGTCAATAAGCTGAGCTGTCTATACATGTTGAGTGATTCAGGTGTTGAGTAAACAATGGATGTCAAGCCATTCAGAAGTCAAGTTATAGTATTGAAGATATAGTGGATGTCGAACATCAAATACTTCAAGTGCCGAGTCAACAGTTTTGGACATAGTTGTTTGTAATGTCACAAACTTCTATGTAAACTATTTTTGGACCAACGTAACAATTGATTTATGATACTAGAAGATATGTATGGAGGTATATTGTGAATCCCTATGTAGTACATGCAACCAATCAAATTGAGGGATGTTATAAATAAAAATATGGATCGACCATAGCCATTTATTCCTACCTAACCCTAGCCCACCTATGTTTAATTAAGGATACATATTATAAATAGATAATATTGAGAGGGAGGGTGAATCAGTATTTCTATAAACTTTTTCCCACAACTAAATATTGTTAAATACCTTATAACTTGCATATGAAAGTAAACCATAAATTTTCAACAATAAATATAGCCATACACATAGAGAACTCATAACACCATTATTTTTTAACTATGGAAACCCTAGCCAAGGGAAAACCCCAGCAGGGATGATACCCACTAGATGATTCACTAAACAATAGGATCTTGTTAAGGATATTGACCCTATGAGGAGTCTATGAAGTACATATAGTGTCTCGAGTCCTTGTTAGAGGACTAGGCCTTGTTAGAAGCCTCAACCCTATTATAATTTGGTGGATCAAATACAATGTAGGCAAGAAGAACCCACTGCCCTAACATGTAATTATACAATTCAATTTCTTCATAGAATAGATAAACATACAATACTTGAATACTATTGTAACTCACACTTGCTCTGATCTTACATCAAATTTTGCATCACATAAGGCTTACATATAGTTCTCAAGATATTTTTCATGTCACATCTAATAATGCAACTTCCACAATATCTGCGCATTACACACATTCACTGTAAAACACACTTTCTCTCTCTTTATTTGTACAACATAAGATCTTTACTTATATCTTGCACATTCACAAACTGTTTCTCATTCAGCTTCCATGTCTTCACATGCTTGACATAATATAAAATAATATCAACATAGTCATCTTAACATGACTTAGTAATTATTTTGAAATCAAAATAATTCCTAAAGTTGTACAACTCTATTTTTTGCTATGCTTTGTTTTACACTGTTAAATACTAGGACAATTAAACTTATTGTAACTTGAGTCACACTAACCATACACACATGTGCACTTTTACATGCCATCATGATGATGTTTCAAACCTTTCCTCAACTGCACATAAGCTAACTCTCTGTGCATTGTATGTGGTGTTAAGATCTGTCCACTGTACTCTTACAAACGATCTAATACTAAGACAATTTTTTGTCTCTCAATACATAAATGAAATGTTGAATATATGTTTCCATAAATGAAAACCATCAATACATCTAACTGACCATATTACCAATAATCTCCCCCTTTGGCATTGATGGTAACATTTGGAAAAATTAGCTAAGTCACAAAATTATGTCATACAAAATAGAATAACTACACACAAATTTCCTTTAAAACATAACAATTTTGTTCATGCTTTGATGGATCCTTACCTTCCTTATCACTCATTTACATTGATACATACATAATCTCCCCCTTACATATACAATTACATCTAGACAATTTTCCTCTACATAATAACACAATACTCCCCCTTTGACATCAATGACAAAGGTGTCAAAAACTGTATCACAAAAATTTTCTGCCTACTATTGATCAAATCATCATTCTAGTTACGCAATCTGCAAAATCAATCTTTATTCTATCAAAGTCCTTCAAATTTCCTTTGACTATATCTGATATAATGATGACTGTAAAAGGCGCATAGGATGCCACTTCAACTATGCACAAGTCAGTATAGGTGAAATTGTCATAGGAATTATTTGTTGAAAGGCATTCCTCTAATTGCCTCTACAAAATTACAACCTTGGTGGTAGATATTCTCTAATAATAGAGAATCTTCCTATTACCTTCTCCTTGTCAAATTAAATTCTTTTGATAGCATTGTAGATCTTCTCAATCTAATTCTCAGAATCTTCAAATCTAATCTCTGGTTGTTGCAATCTTGTAATGAGTGACTAAACCTCACTCATATGGCTTTTGATCTTTACATCAAAATTAGATAAGTAAGCATAGGACATTGCACACTATCCATACAACTTCTTACCTTCAACAATACACTGTCTTAATTCTTTGATGTTTCCATCAAGTGCCTTCAAATCATTGTGCATATTAGTGCACACTATGTTGAATAGGGTTGCATCATGATTGCTTTGTGCTTGCACTACTACTACTTTAGCTAAGGTTTTGAATTCCCCATCAAAGGAATTTACTAACTCTTTTTCCTTGGCTTTCAAGTCTAGATTAGCTATAGTTCTGGAAAATATCTTCTGAATGCACTCTAAGACTTCAATAAGGGTTTTCTCCATAGACTTTATAGATTTATTTTTCTCAAACAATTTTCTCAAGGTTCCCAATAGCTCTTTATGTTTTTCATCATTATATGGAATAGGTACTGATGTTGATGTTCTAGCTACCAATACTACTGAAGATGCAGTAGTCATTATCTACTCCTCTGCATTCTTCTTTTTCTCAACCTCTTTCTTCTTCTTCTCTTCTTCTATCTTTTTCTTTTCTTCACCTTCTTTCTACTTCTTCTCCTTTTCTTCTTTCTTCTTCTTTTCCTATTCTTCATTCATCTTATTTTTTGTATCTTCTTTCCTTTTCTTTTCTTCATGTTCCTTTCTCTTCTTTTCTTATTCTTCCTTCTTTTTCTCTTCCTCTTCATCATCAAAACCAGTATAGGCAATGATATTGCCAACAATATTTTCCCCATATGCTACAAATGGATTCCACAGTTATAAATAGATAATACTAGGGGGGGGTAGGGGGGTGAATTAGTATTCTACAAACTTTTACCCACAACTGAATATTGTTAATTACTTTATAACTTGAAAGTGAAAGTAAACCAACAATTTTGAATAGTAAATATAACTATACACATAAAGAACTCATAACACCATTATTTTTTAACTAGGGAAACCTTGGTCAAGGGAAAAATCTAGTGGGGATGATACCCACTAGATGATTCACTAAACAAGAGGATCATGTTAAGGATATTGACCCTATTAGGAGTCTATGAAGTACATATAGTATCTCGAGTCCTTGTTAGAGGACTAGGCCTTGTTAGAAGCCTCATTCATGTTAGGAGTTTTTAGATCAAATACAATGGATGCAAGAAGAGCCCACTTCCCTAACATGCAATTATACAATGTGGTTTCTTCAGAGAATAGATATACATCCAATACTTGCTTATTTTTTAAACTCGTACTTGGTCTAATCTTACATCAAATTTTTCATCACATAAGGCTTGCAAATGGTTCTCACAATAGTCCACATGTCATATCTAATCATATAGCTTTGTTTTCTACTATGTTATGTTCTACACTATTAAATATTAAGACAGTTAAACTTATTGTAACTTGCATTGTACCAACCATACACACATGTGCACTAGTACACATCATCATGATAATGTTACAAATGTTTCCTAAACTATGTGTGAGCTAACTCTTTGCACATCATCTATATTGTTAAGATCTATTCATTGTACTCCTGCAAATTTTCTAGTACTTAGAAAAAATTTTGTATCTTAATGCATAAACAAAATATTGAATATATGTTTTCATAAATGACAATGATCAATACATCTAACTGGCCATATTCCAAACAAGAAAATCTCTAAACAATTTGTATGTGTGAATATAGTGGAAGAGATGAAAGAAAGACAAATGTTAAGTACAAAGAGAGCATTCATGTTGGCTATGGAGGTTGTGATAATGTTATGAATTGCAGAATCAGTTAGATAGAATAGAGAAAATTAGAGAGAGGATAGATGAGACATGTCTAATTAGAAGGATCAAGTACACATCAAAAAAGAGAAGATCTCACATCTAGCAATAAGGTTCTAACCGAAGGATCACAGTGTTGAATCATTCTAACAAGTGATGTAGAGAAAATCTCCTAACATAGTAGTCTTAACAAACTTATGTAAATCTCTTAACTGAGTACTTTCATTATTGTAAGTTTCAGTCCTCTAACAAGGTACACTTTTGGTAGGGTGTTTAAATCCTTTAACAGTGTGAGACTCAATAGTCTTTTTAAGCCTTTAACAGGGCATTCCTTTCATAGGGTAGATCATAGTTTATGGTCAAACTTCTTATAACCTTAAGTGGCTACACTTTATAGCTATAGTAGTGAAGATTTTTTGGTGTCATCTACACCCCAATTTCACCTTCTCATTGGAGGATTTCTGGATAAAAAAATTATTGTGTTATGTGTTATTTGTTTCATGTTATGGACGAACATGTGTAGTTAGCTATTTCAATTTACATGCTAAATTATGAGATGGATGTGTGGTGAATGTTTTATGGTTAAAGTTTCCAAGTGTTGATTCACCACACCCCACCCCCCCCTCTAAGGGTTTACTTTCACATTTTTATTTCCAACAATTGGTATCAAACAATTGTTCTCTAGAAGGGAAAGCTTTACAAATTTGACGAAAGATCTTGAAGATGGAAGTCTACAAGTCGGGAAAGGTTATTGAGAACTAGAAGATTAAAGTATAGCTTTCCCTACACCAACTCAATAAAGAAAGAGATGAACTACAACATTCAGTAAAGAGAAGAAATGAACTAGCTATTCAGCTAAATAACAATCATTACTAATATGAAGACACTACTAGATTGTTTGAGAATGGGCACTCAAGTGAGTTTGATGTAGTAATTGTAGATCTGAGGGAAAAGAATGGTGCCCTAACTAAAGAGGTCGTAAATCTTAAGATAGAACAAGAAGTCCAATTAGTAGTGCTATGTGAGGTGACCGAATAGAAAAGGAAAGATAAGGAAGACAAAGTCATGATTGAAGATGACAAAAGAACATTGGCCAACAAACTAGAAGAGAAGACATCAGATGTACAAAATATTGCTAACATGCAACTAGATACAATGAATCAATTAATGATTGCAAACCATGAATTTAATGGAAAGGATTGAGATCACAAATATAAAGTTAAAAAATGAACAATTGAGGAATGAACTCAGAGCAGAAAAGGAATTTGGTATAAGTTTCAACAAACCTAGTGAAGCCATCAAATACCTTGAGAATCTGATGAGATCTCCAATATCTAATAATGATACTGATGGATTAGGATACAATAGTATTGATGAAGGAGAATCATCTAAAAGTTGTGAACAAAGAAACAAAAAAGGTAAGAACTACAAACCTACTTGTCATAATTGTGAAAAGCTAGGTCATACAACAAATGTTTGTAGGAGAAACAATGCAAATCAGAACCTTAAGTAGAAATTCAAGAGTTATTGTCATACGTGCAACAAGAAAAGACATTAGGAACATGAATGTAGGACCAAGACCATGAGAAGATAGAGATTTGAAGGATGTTGCCATGATTTTTAGAAGTATGGACATAAAGCATATGAATGTAGGTCTAATGTCAAGTGGACATCAAACAAGAATACAAAGGTACAACAAAATAGAAAATCCTACAATTGGGATTACAAAAAAAGGTACAATTGTCACTATTGTCAAAAATATGGACATTTTCTTTAGAATTGCATTAGAACACATTTTAGAGGAAACTACAATAGATGGTTGAGTGAGATTAAATGCTTTAGTTGTTTGAAGACTGGCCATATTAGCAGAAATTGTCCAATTAGGTCACTAGCACTAAGTAATGGAAATAATAAAAGAAAAGAAAAGGACAATGTTGAGAAGGTCAAAGTGCAGATGAACAAGACATGGAAAAAGAAGGAAGATTGTAGCACATCAAATTCAGATGAGGTCATTTCATCCAATGGATCAGGTGATCACATCACCCCCAACTTGGTAATCAAAAGGTATGTGTGGGATTGATATTTCAAGGTTATATTATGTATTAGTTCCAAGAATCTAAGTTATGAAAAGATTATATATGCATGAATTAAGATGCAATATATTGGTTAAAACCTAGAAGAAATCTATAGTTTTGTTGGTTTTAATGTTGTTATTGAGTAATGAAAGTATGGTAGTATTAGTCAAGCTTGATGTATGAGCTGAGCATAGTGGAAATCATGTGTAAGCCAAGTGAATTGGAAACCCTATGGTATTCAAGCTTATAACTTTGTGTAAGCATTAAACATTTATTGAAGAATTCTAAGGGCTATATAGTCATTTCTTGACTCATTTGCATTCACCAAGAAATTAAATAGAGCACAAAGAGCACAAAGATGAATTACAAAAGGAGAAACCAAATTCAACTACAACTCATCAAAATTCATCAGATTGAAAGTTATTTTGCTAGTGTTTAGTTTAACTATTTGAATTTTCATAAACCCTAAATAGAAAATGTGGCAACCATCTCTTCTATGACTATTAGGAAAGAAGGAAAGAAAGTTTTTAATGCTCAGCTAATTAGTAATTATGTAAGACTACCACCTTTCTAAGCAATACCTCAAATAGAACATAAAGGAGACCCATCTAGTGCATTATCCATGATACCACCAAAACTTCTCATGATTTAGGATGTCAAGTGTTGTTATACTTATCAAGTTGGAAGTATAGGAGACATGGAGATAAGGGATTTGTATAGAAAACTTTTTGAGGATGGAGTCTTAAGGGAAGAAAACAAAGTTGTAGAAAAGAAAGGGTTGACCTATGCCCTAGATTTCCCTAATGTATTCAAGACAAAATGGATAAATATTGTACTCAATAGTATACATGATGACTTCATATGGTTAGAAAATGGACTAATTCATATCAACAAAATGATCATCAATCAAGTAATAGGGTATCCTACCCTAGATAGACCTAAGAGCATGTATAGTGATTCAATGTAGATAATAGAGAAATATATAGGTACAATATGGAACAAGAGAGGGATGTCTATATGTTCTATCTCAAACCCATTAATTGCCTTTGTAGTAACAGTGATTGCACATAAGTTCTTTCAGTCTACCAGACTTAATAGTGTATCATATATGGTTGTAGATTTTGGATACAAGATAGTAAAGAGAGACCACACCTATGACCTTGCTGAGTTGCAACTTTGAAAACTATCTAAAAACTTGGAGGCCATAAGGAAAAAAAAAGAGAGTGCATCTTGCAAATTTGGATCTTTACTTGTCTTCATATTCTTTTATGTGCAAAACACATTTCCAACTTTTCGAAAAGTTGCTTGGAAGACCAATAGGTCTATTACAATTCATATTTTAGAATCCATAGAATATATTGGAGATAATTTTGAGTTAGTTATGACTAGTTATTTTCAATATTTTAAGAAATCCATGAAGAAAATACTAAGGATTCATGTGTCACTAGTGGGGAAGTTTTCTTCTTAGTTTATGTAGATTATACATATGTGTAGGTAGCTATTCCTAGGGTCAGATGGCTTAAGCCCTTGCCATATTATATTAATGTAGATGAGGCATCTGCATCTATCACATCTCTACTAAAAAAAGAAATTGATGAAAGTTCAACCTCATTTTGGAACTTTGAGGAAGCCAAGTCTAGGATTACAATTGACTTGAAAATAGCTATTGTTCTTAGGAAGAACAAACTTGTGAAAAAGATGAAGGAGATATTTGGTGAAGGGGGAGAAGAAGAGGAAGATGAAGATGATAAAGAGGATGATCAAGTCCAATCCCCATTGGCCCTCACTCAAGGATAAGGAGAAGCTGAGGAAGTTAATGTAAAAGGTGTCAAGGAAGATGAAGTTGAGGAAGCATCTAAACCAATTGAGAAGAAGAAGAGAAAGGAAAAGGAGCTTAAAGTGGAGAAAACCAAGAAGCTTGTGAAATTTTCATCATAGAAGCCAACAGTACCTACTATCAGGCCTAGCACAAGGACAGTCACCAAGCAAGTTAAGGTCACTAAGAAACCAAAAGGAAAAAGGACTATTGCCTCAGCTAAGGTGACCCAACCTACAAAAAAGACATACATGAGGAGAAAGTAGACTCCATCAGTCAAGTTAGATGAGGAGAAAATAGAGTCTGATGAAATGAATCAATTCAAGGTGGTAAGCCAAAATCTCTCCTTTGACTTAGATAAGTTGTGTGATAATATCAAGTCAAATGCAGATTTATCTAGCTTCATACACATTGAATTTGATAAGCTAGGGAAATTTGAACAAAATACTATTGAGGAAGCCATATATGTGATGATGGTTACATTTAAATCAATACCTATTGATATTACCAGCTACCCAAGAGTCTATATGACCAATTTGAGCAAAAATGGCAATACAACTTGCAAACTAAAAGACAAATCAGGGAATCAACTCTAGCCAAAATTATGCAAGAAGTGGACAAAAGGAAGATTTCTAAGACTATGGAATAGCACAAGTCTAAATTTTCCCCAAAATATAGAGCTTTCCATATCTTGAACAAGAAAACTGAGGATGTGGTAACCAAAAGAATAGGTATTTGGAAATCTATTGATGGGTTACTTACTCATGTTATAAAAGAGAAAGGTGAGAAAAAAATTATGCAAGACCCTAAGTAAGATGAACAAGAGACATTAGAGACTGCATAAGAGGTATCAATCAAGGATGGTAGTGTGGGAGGCACTAAAGAAGGAACGACTAAAGAGGCCATAGCTAAAGAAGAGTGGCAAGCTGAATAGAACGTACAAGATGTACAAGTGCCAAGTAATAGTCCCCCACATTTAAACCAAGTGAATCAGTAGGATGCAATAGAGATAAAGATCTTCCTAATAATTCTATTCAGAACATCAATCATTTGACTGATGATGATTTGAAGAAGATATTGAGGGATTCCACCATGGAAATACAATAAAGCACAAATCTTATATTGGTGAGAATAGAAGAAATTGAAAAGAAAGAAGTGGCATCAACAAGGGAGAAATAAATTAATACATCCAATGTAACCCCCTCTAACTAGAGAGGTAAAAGAGATAGAAGACCAAAGTGCAAGCACTAAACAACTAAGTGTTATTACTGTAACACAAGTTGCATTGTCTCTAGTACCACTCATTTCAAATAAGAAAGTCTTAGTCATAGTTGAGAAAGATGGAACTAAAGTGAAACTAGGTTAGGAATCAAGTCCTACACCTACTCCAAAAGCTCAAGGTGAAGCACAGTAGGAAGTGAGACAAGATGATAAGTTTGAAGAGTTGAAGGTAACTAATTCCCTAGAGGAACAAATTTCCATATAGACTCTAGTTAACTTACCAATTTCTATTACTCCTACCAATAGTCAAGTTCTTCACAGGTCAAGAACTCATGCCACACCCTTGAAAATATCAAGGCCAAGTGTAGAGACATCAAGGAGCTCAGATAAAATATCTTATGGGGATACAAGCCTAGATGAGGTGATTGAACTACCAAAGTTTGATCTTAACACACTTGTCAATGAGCATATGAGAATTCTACAAGAAGCTCTATGGAGGAGAAACAACAAGAGTTGCTAAGAAGGGAGCATAAGTAGTTAAGCAAGTGCTTCATGACATTAAAGATATATTTCTTGATGGTTTCATCCGTCCAAATGCTAATGAAGATAAATCAATTATTGAGAAACTAGTAAATATTATTGATAATATTAGTGATGAAGACATGGATTCCAATACTAAACTCTTAGAACGGTCTAAAAGAAAATTTTACATTAAGGTACTTGAAAAGATATCTAGTGTCATTGCACTATGACCAGTTGATTTAGCAACCAAGATGGAGAGTGTGAAGAAGGTGTTGGAAAATTTCTCTCTCTTTACACCAAGTTATGTGATGTGAATCTTTTCACATAGGAGATTTAGAGGGATGATGACCAAATGGAGGGAGATCTAAATATTATAGGTAATTCTTTAAAACTATCTCCTAGTAAAATTTAATCACATATTTAGAGACTACTATCAACAAAAGCTAGGCTTGTTGAGCTGAAAGTACAAGATACCAACATTCAAGCTATCTTGATTAGTATCCAATCCATGTTAACTCCCCACATGAAAGTATTGCATAAGGAACTAGCCTATGTTAATACCTTGATGAAGAAATATTTGTATCTTTCCACTCATGATGGCTTTGTTAACCTTTTTGTCAAGCTAGATACTCAATATCATTCTCTAGAGGTAGTGTACAACAATTGGGATGTAGCATTGAAAATCATAATGGGGATCCATCAATCATTTTTGGATAAACACACTATTAGTGTACCACCCATGACATAAGTGTCAAAAAATGGGGATTATAAAGTTTTTTTTGTGGATTATGAAGTTTTGAGTAAGTGGAAGTAATTATGTAGAAATGGGGTATAGAAAATATATTTAGTAGGTGTATCAGATTCAGATATAGTAAGGAAACATTTACTTAGGAGGAGTAATGGAGAGATAAGGTATGACAGTTAGTCATCCATTTTGCAAAGTTTTGAAGTTTTGAAATTTTGTATAAGAGTTGAGGCATAGATATATATTGTCTAATTTATGCTCATAATAAATATTATATTGCATGACAACATGTTTTTGCCACTCATGTCAAAGGGGGATATTGGTAATCTTAGATTGGTTTTAACAAGGTAGTGACAAAACACTTAGTTATTATTCAATAGAATTTCAATGTAAGCAGAGTGATCAAAGCATGCCAAGCATAAGTTTCCAAACAATACATGTTGAGTATATACCTAGTTAGTGTTGAGCACCAGTATGTGTTGAGCATATAGTTAGTGTCAAGTCACTCATAAGTCAAGCAGTCTATACATGTTGAGTGATTCAGGTGTCGAGTAAACAGTGGATGTCAAGCCATTTAGAAGCTGAGTTACAACATTGAAGATATAGTGGATGCAGAGCATCATAGACTTCAAGTGTCAAGTGACCAATTTTGTACATAGTTATTTGTAATGGCACAAACTTCTATGTAAATCATTTTTGGGCCAACTTAACAATTGATTTACAATTCTAGAAGATATGCATGGATGTATATTATGAAACCCTATGTAGTACATACAAAAAATCAAATTGAGGGATGTTCTAATTAGAAATATGGATCAACCATAGCCATTGATTCCTACCTAACCATAGCCCACCTATGTTTAGTTAAGGAGACAAACCCCAAATAGTTTGTGTGTGAAGATAGTGAAACAGATGCAAGAGAGACAAATGATAAGTGTAGAGAGAGAATTCATGGTGGATATGGAGGTTGTGATAATGTTATGAATTGAAAAATCAGTTAGAGAGCATAGAGGAAAGTAGGGATAGGATAGGGGAGGCATGTCTGATTAGAAGGATCAAGTACACATCAGGAAAGAGAAAATTTGACATCTAGCAGTAGGGTACTAACTAAAGGATCATGCTGTTGAATAATTCTAACTAATGATGCATATAAAATCCCCTAATAGGTAATTCTTAATAGACATATGTAAATATCTTAACAAAGTGTTTTCTTTATTGTAAGTTTAAGTCCTCTAACAAGGCACACTTTTAGCAAGGTGTTTAAATCCTTTAACAAGGTGAGACTTAATAGTTTTTGTAAGACTTTTATAGGGTAGACCTTTCACAAGGTAGATCATAGTTTATGGTCAAACTTCTTGTAACCTTAATGGGATACATTTTATAGCTACAATAGTTCAGATGTGTGGGTGTCATCCCCACCCCAATTTTACCTTCTCATTGGAGGATTTTTTGGGTAACAAATTTATTGTGCTATGTGTTATTTGTTTCATGCTATGGATGAACATGTGTAGTTAGCTATTTCATTTTACATACTAAATTATGAGATGGATGTGTGGTGATTTTTTTAATGGTTAAAGTATTGAACTGTCAGTACAAATCCTTATCTTGTTTTCTCCTTTTTAGATAGACGCAATGTATGAAATCCAGTCTGAATAATCGATGGATAAGATAAATCCAAAATCCAATAATTTTTCAATTTCAGCCTTAACTAATAAAGCAATTTGTGGATTCATCTTTTGAATTTCCTACTTTAGAGGTTTCACACTTGATTTAAGAAAAATATTATAAGTAACAATCTTAGAATCAATACTCGGCATATATGAATATGTCCAACTAAAAATATCCTTAAATTCAAGTAAAAGAAAAACCAACTGATAATGTTCATCTGTATTTAAATGTTTCCCAAATTTTATAACCTTTTTAGAGTTAGTTTCATCCATTTGAATATCAATAGTCTCAATTATTAGAAAATCACTTTGTATTAGAGAATTTGTTGGTAAAGAAGAGATATTTGGTTCATCATATTCTCCAAAATAAGCATCAATACTTAAGCAATAAGGCTTCCCTCATTTGTGATGAAATTTAGGTAAGTCCTTATAAACCCCTTAAAATTATGCTAAGGTTACATCTTTGGGAAAAATATCCAAAGTAGGTTTTTGATGAATGTCAAGGAGGAACAGGTTAACCAACTTCAAATGTCCACCACAAATATGATTAACATTGAGATGAAAAACCAATGGTTGTCTATAAGGATTAAATCCTAATCCATATGTATGATCATAAATATCATTATCCAAAGGCACTTGTATACCTTGCTCATATTTACCACATCCTTTCTCGTTTAATCCTAACTTTTTAAGAAAATGATAACTAGAACCATATCTATTAGCCATCTTAGATGGAGTCTAATGAGTGGCATATGTCATAATGTCATAACAATTAGGTTTTATTGTTTCAATCATTTCTTCCATCAAGGAAGCAAAAAAGTTACTTTTTAACTCCTCGAAAAGCAGGGAAGGAGTAAAAACTTATTTTTTGAATTCACATTGTTATTTCATGAATTCCATATCAGAGACCTTATATTCTCCAATGAAAGTAGGATTAAATTCTAAGGTTCCCCAATTATCCACAATAAAAGAAGAAGATGGAGCTTCATATTATTCTATCTTGAGTTATTTTATCTTAGGCCTTTTTACAATCTCTTTGTTTGGTTGAAGAGGCTTATAGATTTGAACATATTTTTCATTTAAGCAATGATATGGTGCATCATCTATTGATATTATAGTCATGTTTGTTATTAGTGACACACACTTATTTAGATTGTAAGTATCTATCAAGCGTATTATATAGTTAATAGAGTTTAACCAAGCATTTCAGTCTCTATTGAGTTCTATAGTTGCTACCAATCCAAGGGACAATATTCAATTTGCACCAAACAATTTCTACCATAATGGCGATCAGCAGTGTAAACTGAGCTTCGTAAGGTTTACTAACTTCCTTAGTGCAAATTGAGTTGTACAATGCTTACTGAGTTTGTAGTTATATTGATGTGAATCTAGTGTTGACCAAGCCACCTAGTGTGAGCCAAGTGATTCAGTTTATACCAAGCTCATAGTGATAGTATTTATTGAGCTATGTAGTATGAATCAAGTGATTCAGTTTATATATTGAGTTTCATAGCATTCACTGAGTCACCAGTGCAAACTAAGTTTAAGACTACTTGGAAGTGATCTGTATGGAACAAGCTTTGAGCATTGACTATGGATGCAAAATATTAGAACCTCATCGAGCTAGTCTTCAAAACCTGTGTTCCTACAATTTAGGCTGACTTTGTGTATTTTGTGTAAACTTTTATTGTAGCTAACTTTTTTTATATGTAAATGGGATTGGTATATATGTAATGTATTGTATCACATCAAAAACATAGACAAGAAGTAAGATATCAAGAAGAGAAGAGAAAAATGTGGAATACAAGGTTACAATAGTATAAGGAGCAACACAGATTTATCTATCATAGCAAGGTGATCATTACACTCAAAGCAATCTCATTTAGCAAGCCAAGTTGTAGATTAGAGATCATCCACTATTTCATCTAACAACTGGTTCAGTTAAATCCTTTCACAAGGTAGACTTAACCGTCTTTTGTAAATCTCTTTAATCACTGCATAGTTTATTGTATGTTTGTAAATCCTTTTGTAAGGTGGACCTATTAGTCCGTATTGCTCCTAGCAGGGTAGATCATCAGAAGTGATCATTGTAAGCCTTACTAGGCCAACTTTATACTGTAGTACTAAAGCTTGTGGATATCATCCCCACCCCAGTTTTACTTTCTATTTGGAAGGTTTCTAGGTCAAAAAATTGCATGTCAAAGTGTTACGAATGTTTTAATGTTTTCAGTTATTCATATATAAAATTAAATTAGAACACACATGAAGGATTAATTAGTAAATAAGGATTTTTTTTATTAGTTACTAATTCACCCCTCCCCTCTCAGTAACTTAGCATGTCATATATATTTGCAACAATTGGTATCAGATCTTTATGGTTCTCAGAAAAAAGTTTAATAGCTTGAGCAAAGATTAGAGGCTATGGAGGTATTCAGACTTGACAAAGCTATTGACAATGGGAAACAAGATTTGGAATTGGCTATTGGAAAACTTAAGAAAGTGAAGAAGTAACTCTCTCAATCCTTGAAAAGAAGAAAAGATCTTGCAATCTAGATGAATGACCAACTCTACATTACAAAAAGAATTGAAGACATTCATTTAGAAAGCAATTTAGAAGAAGCTAATGAAGCAATCAAAGAATTATTAGAAAAGAATGATTCACTTCAAGAAGAAGTAAGAAAACTAAGAAGAGAGAGAAATTTAGTCAGTGAGATTATGTGAAGTCATGGAAGATAAAAACAAGATAAAAGAAGAAATAGAAGGAAAGGACAATGAAATTCAAACCTATCTCTTCAGCAAGAAGACTTCATTAATCAGCTGACCAATACAAATGAAGAAAACATGAATATAAGATCAAAAAATGAAAGGTTGTAGAATGATCTCAACACTAAAAAGAAAACCAATGAGAATATGATGATATCTCAAGCATACATGAATTAATTGAATGAAAAAAATCATTATAGACAAAAAAGGAAAAGTAGGAATTGGATATATATAGAAGGTGAATCATCTAAGCAAGGAGCTCAACAGAATCAAAGACCTACTTGCAATCACCATGGTAAGATTGGAAATACATCAAAAAAATGTTGGAGCAATGGGAAAGATAAATTCAATGGAAAATGCTACAATTGCAATCAACATGGTCATAGAGTTAATGAATGCAAAGAGAAACCTAAATTTGAAGGCAAATATCACAAATGCAAGAAGCATGGGCACACATCCTTAGAATGCAAAATGAAGATATTGAACCTGTTGGTCTGACTTTTTCTGCAGTAAAATTTTTTTTCAGTTACACCATAGAAAAGTCAGATGTTCTATGTCTAAGTGAAGTATAAGGTTTTGGATAAACCATCTATAAGAAATATTCGCCATATAAGCCTTATTTTCATCCCTATTCATAAATGGTCGGGCGCGAAATTTTCAAATTTCAAAAGAAGCGAATATGCTTTCGTATTCCTTTTCCTTTCTCCCGGGTTACCTTTCTTCCTATTTGTCCCAACCGTCAGATCCGATTAGATCTACCGCTGGCGTTACCTCGCTATTGAAAGTTGCATGCTCATTAAGTATAGCGAGATAGCGAGTGTTGAGTTTTTAAGCGGTGGGACCATGAAGTGATGGTGCGGTGATCAGAGATTTGCTTATTAATTGCTTTATGGTGCAGGTACACTTTGCAATTTGCCATAAAAAGGGGGGAGAAGGACCCACTAGAATAACTGACATCAGAGCCGGAATGTTGATTTTTCCGGAAGTTCTGCCACCTCACTATCGGAAAATTCAGGCACTTCACCGTTAGCGAAGTAGCGAGGCCACGTGAAAATCTAAAAATGATGACATGGCATCTTGCTTGTATCATAATTACACCAGGTGGCATGACCAGTCATAAATACCGTTGTCAGAATCAGTTTTAATTAACAGAAGTAATTACTGGGTACCCCCTTGCTTTTTTCGGCACGGAATCCTTTCAAGTGCCGAAGCTCGCTACCTCGCTATCAGAAAATTGAGGTGCTTCACCGTTAGCGAGTTAGCGAGGCCCCGTAAAATGGTAAAAGATCGGCAAGATCTATGATGACGTGTAATGACAGATGACTGTGATAAATTTTGACATGTGCCAGCTATGCAGAGATCCGATTCTCATTAATACCTACCTGACTAAATGTACAAGAAATCTGGAACGTCAGCTTGAAGTGAATCAACGGAGCTCGCTACCTCGCTATGAAGAGTTGCAAGGAAGATAATTACAGCGACATAGCGAGATGGGCCCACCGCCTTCTTTCTTAAAGAGTCCTGTAGCGTATCTTTCGATCATTTCTTGATCCGATCAACAGTTGTCGCCGCCTCGTTATGGCAAGGTGCTTGTTCTTTATGCATAACGAAGTAGCGACATCCTGACACGTGTTCTCCGACGTCAGTGGGTCTAAAGGTAAGCGCCATCAAAAGAAAGAATTATGTAGGTGGCAAGCTCTCATTGGGTAAAATAACTGACATGGCAAATATAACTCCTAGTTGTTCTCTTTGTACCGCATGATCGTAGGATCTTTGAAAATCAACGGTGCAGTTTTAAATAAAAAATGTAGTGCCACTCTCTATATTAATTAGACAAGAAAGCTTCGTCCGTGAGAAAAAATAGAGTATAATACAGAGAGATTGCATCAGTTTCATTTCACGTGAGAAAAGATTTGAAGCCATTCTTGTGCAGAAGCTATTACTGAAAGAAAAGCATGCCAAGGTTGATAAAAAATTGTCAAGTTATCTGTTCGCTGAAATTTTGCAGGAATACAGAGGAGAATTGAGACAGAATTCAAGTAAGTAAAACTACCATCATCTTTGTGAGCTTTTAAGTTTTAAAAGGGATAGCCCAAGATGCCTCCTAAGAAGGGATTTATAGGAGCAGTAAACTACCTGGATAGAAATGTGCATGATGATTTGCTTGAGTTACTTCCTGAGTCCACTATGGAAACGGTGCAAGTTAAGAGGTTAACCTCACTCAATCCTCGGCTTAGGGTAGCTGATGGATTGTATGATAAGGGTAATTGGGTCCGGGATGCTCAAACTGCTCAAACTGGTTTGAGTTTATTCAAGAAATGGTTTGCAGAGAGAAAGTTATATGCCCCTCATGCCAACATTTGGAATTTCGATCTTGGGAAGCTTGTTGTCCCCAGCGTGTTTATGGATTTTGACCTGCTTGAAGCCATAGCAAAAAACTATGACCAAGCCCCTAAGGTAGTGAGGAGAATAGATGGTGAGGCTTTAGTTACCATCAGTCCCGAGGAGATTAGGAAGGTTTTCAGTCTGGGACCCCTCACCATGTATCATGTGCCCATTAATCTGATAGATTTAGAAAAAGAATATATATCCAAGAGGGATGTAGTTAGACAGGGTGCATTGAAAGCCCACATAGGCCGAATTGGAGGCCTCCCAACCATAACATCATCTTCTAAAGAGCCCTTCAAGAAATCATGTTTTAATGCCAGGGCAGTGGAGATATATAGGACCCTGTGCAGAGTCTTCGGAGAGGGCGAAGAAGACTTTATTTCGGTGAGCTTCATGTATATGATCACCCAAATCTCTTCTTTTGGTGTAGAAATAATTTTTGATTTTGCATCTTACTTGGCAAATGAGATCCATCATGGATTGGTGGGGATTGCACAGGGCAAGGTGGAAAAGGTTTGGGGTCAGTATTCCTTACTGATGCATATGTTTCTTTTTAAAGGGGTCACTTATTTTGGTAAAGAAATGATTTTAAATAGAGAACAAGAAGGGGAAGCACTACCAGTCCAATTATGGAGTGCAGACATGACCTGGGAAGCAGAAAATGCTAGCTTCGTTAGATTTGATAGGCACTTTGCCTCCAAACTAAGGTGCCTCTTATTGAGTGACAATCCCAGAATCCCTAAGGCATTAATGCACCTTATCAGGCTTATGGACAAAACCCACAATCTAAAAGTCTCACATAATTGGGGAGATATTATCCCATATTCAGTCTCAACGGTCATCAGGGTCTATGGTTTCAAAGGAACACCCCATGTGTTACCCTATCAGGTACCCTTGAAGGTAGGGATAGCTGAATTTTTGTGGCAGTTGGGAGGAGTGGAGGAGGCCTTTTTGCACAAAAGGGGGACAGGATCAATTTTTCCTACTTGTACTATAGCCCACCAGTTTGTGATAACTAAAGAAGGGTGGGTCTTCCTCCATAAATTTTTGGATCAATACAAAATGGCAGTGTCTCACTCTCGTTTTTGTGATACAGAAGGTTTCTTCAACTCTGCCCTTAGATTGAGAATCAAGCTTCGTCCAGTTTAGCATGAATTCTATTTTCCAGAAGATATAATAAGAAATGAATACTCTCTCCATGAGAAAGAAATAAAGAAAGAAAAATGGAGAGTCTATTCAAAAGTTTTGGAATTCATTAATTGTTTTGATAAAAATTTCAGTCCTCTTAGTAATGCTGCAAACAATGCAGATAAAATACATAAGCTCATGAGTAATTTCTCTGAGATAATGGAGGTAATGAATGAGAAGAAACAACATTTTATTAATTCTTTTCCAGATAAAGCCAGAGAAATTATGAGAAAATTGGGTTTCACTCCCAACATTGGAATAGGTCCACTGGTGGTACGGAAGAAAACAGGATATACTATTGTCCGACAGCAGGTGCCCGTTGTGCATAAAGAAAAACAGATTGTTGGATCCTCCAGCACTGTCCTAGAAGAAAGACCCCCTGAACCTTCCCCCAAATGAAGGAGAATAATAAGGGAGGAAGAATCCCCTGATGAAAGTGGCTCACCTTCTCAAACCCCAATAAGAGTTGAGGAAGAATAGCTCACCAATGAGAAATTTGAACAAATGGGGTCACAAGGAGAAATTTTTGTTACACAAGCAGAGATTGATGAAGGGAACCCTCAGGAACCCCCTGTACCAAGTTTTGAATTAACTACAACAGATTTCAGAGGAAGGGAATTGGACCCTGTTTTGGAACAAGCGAGTCAGCATTTTTTGTCTGATAACAATTTTGTAAGATCTAGGGCTTTCCATCAGTTTGCGTGGAGAGTAAACATGCACATTTTTGAGCAAAGGTGCAATAATATGAGAGCAGAACATCCAGAAATGGATGAGACCTCCATTCAAAATCTAATAAAGGAACAAATGGTTCAAGAGTTCCAAAATATAACCCCTGATGAGGGAAGACAGATGGTAAAAAATGCTAATGTTTTATTATTGCCCAATTGGGACATTGCTGACGCATTAGTTTTTAATTCTGTTTCAAATAATTTAGGACTCCAGGATCCAAATAAAGGGGAATTCTTGGGTATAGCATTCAGCAATGATCAAGCTGCCCTTGTTATGTGGTCCTTGAGAAGAGGATCCAGAGTTACTTCATCACAGCCTGATGATTCAGGATTGACAGGGAGTATCATTGTAAGAAGAGTTGCTGACACTTCAAATGTACAGGCAGCCCACATGAATGTGGATTATTCTAAATTTTCCCTAGCTACTGCGGAAAGAGAAGAGAGGGAAATGATGGATATGCATAATAAATATGAAGTAGTGGTGGAAGCCTATAATCAAGAGGTAAAAAGGAGAATTGAGTTAGAGAACAGGGTATCTCAATTAGAAAAGGTACTTGGAAAGAGAAAAGTGGGAGAATCCAGTACATTAAGACTTGCATATCCCCCACAGTCATCTGTGGGATTAACCCCTATTATCGAGATACCTGACACCCCTGAAAGACCCCAATTCTATACTGCAGAGGAATTTGAAGCAGAAAAAACCAAATTACATGAGTGGCAGATAGAATTTAGAAATCAGCAGGAAGAGAAATGGAGGCAGGGTGTGACATACTTGAGGGATAAAATACAATGGTCAAATTTTTATGACCAGTTGACAAGGATTGTAACCCTCATAGATGAGTTAAATAAAGAAAAGAATGGACTAGATTCTCTTGCACAGAAGTGGAGATAGAGGAATAATGATGTTACAATTATTTGTATATCTACAGTTCAAATGCCTTACCATCAGGTTGAGAGAATTTTTGATTTATTGAATCAATTAGATAATTTTGAAAATAAAAGAGATTCTTTACAGAGGAAATTGACACTCTTTTTTTCAAGATATCTTGCTAAAAAATTCACCCTATTTCCTTGTGCCTTAGAATCTGTTGATGCAGTAAAGGAAAAGGACAAATGGAAAAAGGAAATGGATGAATTATTCGATAACAGAATAACAAACATCATCAGTGAGACTGGCTATTGGTTTTGGGCAAAGACAAATGAAGAGCTGGTAAAAATACAATTGTATTATGCTGATATAAGAAAAGAATTCGATGATTTAGAAGAAAATGCCAATTCTTTAATAAAGATACAAAGAGAAACCCTAAGTTTTGATTGGCTAGATGATGATACTTTCAATAGATGGAAAGATCAGTTTAGTGAACAGATGTCAGGAGAAGATGACGAGGAAGATGTAAGAGTAATAGTTACTCTTGTAGTCAGCAATGATGACATAGAAAATCCCCAGGTTAAAGTGATTTTGCATGTAACAGAAGATGATACATCACTTGCAGACCTTATGGGTATGTACTCTGAAGATGAGGAATGATTGCGAGAGCAGATCATAACAACCAAGAAGCATAACAGAAAGGGACCCGCCAAGAAATGCTGTTGTAATCAACCTTTCTGTTTTTCTTATTTTTTGTTTTTCAAAAGGAGGACACCTGTCACCTACTGTAGCCTGAAGCTTGTTGCATCTCACATTATTTAAGTGAGATCCCAAGGCTAAAGATGGGTCCGAATTTGGTTTTCACTAAGTATTGTGCTTAGTTAAATTTTTGGTCCAAACATTTTGGGAAATAAATTTATAGTATACTTTTTCTGTCAAAATTTCTGAGATATGGATGAATGTAGAAAGAACTGTGCTTCTTCTCTGAAGGTTTTTCTGGGTCCTTTGTAAAGGATATACCATTTTCAAAGGAAATGAATACAAATTATGAACTGTCCCCATATCTGTTCTTCTCTGAATTTTGTCTCCTTTTCAATACTGAGCTACCTTGATGTTGTGTGAGTAAAAGCTTATGCAATTGATTGCAATTTAGTAAGACTATACATCCATTTGTTACTGCTGTTAATTCAATGGATTAAGTAAAGGCTTTGATGAATGTGATGAGGTTTCTTGGGTGTTAATAAGGATTTTTGAATGATAAATTCTGGTAAGAATTGCTGATGAAAATTCATTGCAAGGCAACAAATTAGATCTAAGAATTTACTTGACTCTGAATTCCCAATGGATTAGGCACTGATCGAAAGTATTTCAGCCAAAAGAGAAGTATATTATAACTAGATTTTTTCAAAATACATCATAAAATCAATTTTCAATTATCTTTCCTGTAAGATTTTCAAAGTTGGCCAGCACTTGCCTGCCTGGATTGTTTTAGCTTCATTTAGCCATTGTTGTTGGAAACATCTACAGAGCTATAGAAGATTTCTTGGCCATATCTGTTCAAGGGATGTGTTTATTAGTTATTTACCTATATGTTTGAGGATTTAGAGATGAGAATCAAAATGAAACTAAGGATAATTCTCATACAATTATTCCATCTTTGAACCATCCCCGGGTGCACCCGCCCTGGTTTTACAGAGCCAAAAGAGTAGAAAACTGTCTAAGGTTTTGTTGAATTTGGGCCCTAGTACTTTGCATATGCAAGTGATAATGAGAATTGGCTATTCTTTAGGTTGTGTATGTACTGATATCTAGGTACTAAGCCTTTTGTCGCCTAGTAGTTTTAGCACTGTTAACATCAAAATAAAACACCAACAGAACCCAAAATAATAGATTGTAAAATCTATATTTGGTTGGTACAGATGTCATTACTATGGAGAATTTTGACACATTGGAATGAATTGTGTAAACACGAGGAGAAGAGATACCACCAGAAGGTGTTTTATCTCTATAGAACTTGGTCATCTTGCCAAGAACTATATGAATACTGGTAGAATTGAAGATGAAAAGAAGGCAAAAGCTGATAACATTAGAAAGTAGATGAGACAACAATGGACTCCAAAATCTTTTGAGAGTGCAAGACTGAGCAATAATGTACATGTCACTCAAGAATTGGGCGACTCAAGTATTTCCACTTGATCTCTCAAGGAGAATTGGAACTAGGATTCTGAAGAATATATCTCATATTAGTTCCAATTAGTGGAATGAAAGATCCATATCAGCATTTAAGATGCAAAGGGATAAAAAGCATTCAAAGATGCCACTCATTATCTAGTAAGTTTAGGTTATCAAGCAAAGTTGAGTCACAAGACCCTGCCAAGAAAGGTCGGGAGTAACTAAGTTTTGTATGGAAACCAAGTCATGGATGACTCTCCTAAGAATTTAATAGAAGCAAAGTGGAGGCTAGTATATCATTTGAAAGAACAATTATACCAGGCATTTATGGTGATCAAAAGGCAAAATTTGATAAAAGGATGAAATCAAATTCATTTGCCATTGCAATTTTTTTAAAGCTATGTGCAAAGTAATTTCTAAGCATCCGAGCAATCTAAACAAATCACTATTGGATATTTTTTGCATTTTTGAAAACCCCACTAAGAAAAATAGCATCCACTAGTAGAAAATCAAAGAAAGGATCTGATATGTTAGTTCAAGGCATAGAATGGAAGGCACCAAACTTTTAGTTGAGCTCTGTCATTGCAAAAACCCTAGATCTAAGAAAAGCTCAATTTCAAATACCACCAAATGTACTATTGATTAATTATATTCATTCACATTTCCATTGTATTATTCAAGGCATTGGAACATTGGCAATGGATGAAACCCTATAAAAGTTGTGTATGAATGGTGTGTTAAAATTTGAGCATCAACACCTTGAAGGGAAGGGTTTAACCCTCATTCCGTATATGCCATAGGACTTTCAGATCAAATGGATAAGATTCATTCTTAGTCATGTGCATAATATTCATTTATGGTTAGAACAAGCTATTTTGATAACTAAGAAGATGATCCATAGGATCACTAGTCTTCCTATGTTAGCAAAAGCTAAAACAACCAAAACCTTAAGTCAGCTCAATCTTGGAAAGAAAACCCTTGCCAAGTGGGATGGAAGGGGAATGGAGATCAATTGTGTTATAGATATGGAACTAAATTTTTGGATATATGTCATCATGCACAAAATATAAAGCTCGAGCAGCCTCAACAGTGTATCATGCAAAGTAGTGGATCTTGCATACAAAGTGGTCAAGAATAACATATCACTTGACCTTTTTGATTTGATGCTAAACCAATTCAACAAGAAAAAGGAGAGCATAAGAACTTCAAAGAAAAATCCTTGTAAGTTTTGTTCACTTTTAACCTATTTATTTTTCTATGTGTAAAATTTCTTTTCATCTAAAGGTATAGTCGTATGGATGAAGGATGTACCTATTCTGTATCATATTAATGAATATATAGTTGAAATGGGAGAAAACTATGTGAGTATTATAGATAATTACTTTGATGCATTTAAAGACAAGATGAATAATGGATAAAGGATACTAGAGAAACTCATTGATGATTACAAAGATGATGTTTGTTTCATGGTTGATGGTGATAAAGTATATATTTAGGTAGTTAGACCAAGAATTGTATGGGTTAAGCCTCTAGGTTATGAGATTAACATTGATGAAACCAAGGAAATTATTGAAGCATTGATTAATGATCTTGTTGATCCTAAGGTTGCATACTTTGGTAACTATGATGAATTAAAGGCTAGAATAGAACTTGAAATAAAACTCCCTCAGGTAGTCAACAAAGGGAAGAAGAGAATTGCAAAATTAAAAAGCAACTCCACTCTTCTATTGACTGCAGGCAAAGGAGATGACATTAAGTATGATGAAGTAGAAGGTGAAGAGAAATAAGAGGAAGAAGAGACAATAAAGAAGAAAGGTAAGGTTATAATAACCAAACCTACCAAACCATTTACTACTGTGTTCACTAGGAGGGCATCTAGGAAGAAACTTGATAAAGAAGGAGGAGATGTGATCTTGAAAAGACCTCCATCCACCTTTCAGGAAAGGTTGAAAGAAATGGAATCAGAAGCTGACATAACAAACTTTAAATCACTAAAGTATGAGACTAGGATTGCAAAGGAACAAAATCAAATAAAAGACATGATAATGTCTAAAATGGGTAAGTGGAAGTATTTCCTAGACCAGCTTTTTTAGCAGATTTTGAGTGAAAAAACTAATGGAGAAGATCAAGCCAATATGCGAGAATGCTATGAAATTTGCTAAGGACATATATGAGTAGACCCTAAGGCAACTCATGCCAAGTTTGAATGACAAGGAAATAAAAGAATCATTAAAAAAGAATGAAGAAAAGCTTACCTTGAGATTCAACACTTGTCTTATATTGATAAATGACATTGAACATGTGGTAAGGAATGCCACCAACACATGGAAGAACATTTTTAATCTTTACAAGCCAAGTGGTTTTGTGGTTCATGTCAGTGAGAATGATGAAGATGATGATGAACATGAAAAAGATGAGGAAATTGATGATAAATAAGTTACACATCATGACAATGTAGATGATGAGGAAGAGAAACAGGGACACGAAGCTACTAAGGAAGGTTTAACTAATGTTCAAAACATAGAGGAGACCAACCCATGGAAAATTGTAGTAGCAATCATAGCCTCACTTCCTCATTCTCTGAGTGAAACATTGAAAACATCAAGCCTAGAGAAAGCCACTACATGATTGATTATATTAAACACTGTAAGTAAAAACACTCAATTTTTGCACCTGTTCATCTCTATACTTCATCTACCGAGTAGTCAGCACTTCCCTCTACTCTAGTTTTGGTTACACTAGGTATTTCAACAATTGGTATTTCAACATTAAGTGTAGTATGTACTTTTTTAGCTAGTCCTACTATCTCTACCATTTTTTCCATTCCTAACATGCAAATTAAGTGCTAGGATAGTTAAGACCAAGCCTCAACTGAGTACAAATTTTTTTAATAAAGGCAAAGAGAAAGAAGAAGAAATTGATCTTGATGAGGACATTGTTATTTTGAATTGGGACATTTAAAATCTCAACCCTAATCAAATGCATATATTTCGAGAACTTCTTTAGAAGAAAGCTAAGCAATAAAGGCTTAGAAAAGAGAGAAATAAAGAATTTCAAATAATTAAAGATGCAAAGAATATCCTAGCAGATGCACTAAACACAGAGGTTGACACTTCTCAACCAATTTTTATTTAGTTAGCAGAGGTAGTCCAAAAATTCAATGAAGATAACAATGGGTAGGACAAATTGTTACAAAGAGCGGAGAAAAAATTTGAGAATAAAGTTTTGGAACTTATTGTTCAAAATATTACTATTCATCAAGTAGATCTATCTAGTATTCTAAGCTCCCTAGAGACCTCTTGTAACAATGTGTCTTCATTATTTGATAAACTCTATGATATGTCAATTTTCAACAAGGAAATAAGAGATAAACTATCAAATATTGATGAAGATCTGCAAGCGAGTGCACATCAATTACAACTTGACCTGAGTTACAACTCTACCCACTACTCAAAGATCAAATTCTTAATTGATATGCAGGCATAATTGCTAAGAGAAGAAGCTAGAATAAGAGCTACACTAATAGACATTTAGGGCATGATTCTCCTAAACATAGATGCATTACAAAAACATATTGAACATGCCAAAATGCTCATCCATGATAACAACTTCTCAATTCCAGATCACATGATAGAACTTTCAGTAGAAGTTCAAGTTGCATTGCACACATGCAAGGTTTTGCAAGAAAATTGGGACAAGACAATGGTGCTAATTTTAAAGGTACATTCAAATTTCTTATCACATTTGGCATTACTATATAGTATATAGCATACATCTTTGGCATTAATTTCAAAAAGGAGGAGAAGTTGTATATTGTAGAGAAGATGTATATTATAAAGGGGAAGTATACATAAAGGGAGAAAAAATGTATATATCAAATGTGAAAAGATGTAAAGTATATTGTATATATGTCTGGGGGAGAATTATATATTTACAGATACTTAGAGATACATCTTCTACAAAAACAATTTTGAAAAATCTCAAAAGCAAAGTACTCTACCAAATTAGAGACACAAGGTGATAAATAAACGATGTTCTTGATATTCAGTTTTGACTAATGAGTGTTTTGTCAATAATGCCAAAGGGGGAGATTTTTGAAATTATAGTGATGTTTTTTATTAGTGACACATACTTATTTAGATTTTAAGTATCTATCAAGCACATTGTATAGTTAATAGATTTAACCAACCATTTCAATCTCTATCAAGTTCTAAAGTTGCTATCGAATCCAAAGGGCAGTATTCAATTTGCGCTAAGCAGTTTCTACCATAATGTGATCAATAGTGTAAATTGAGCTTCATAAGGTTTACAAAGTTCCTCAATGCAAATCGAGTGTGTAGTGCTTACCAAGTTTGCACTTATAGTGATGTGAATCCAGTGTTGACTGAGCCACCCAGTGTGAACCAAGTGATTCAATTTATACTAAGCTCGTAGTGATAGTATTTACCAAGCTATGTAGTATGAATCAAGTGATTTAGTTTATATGTCAAGTTTCATAGCATTCATCAAGTCATCAGTGCTAATCAAGTTTAAGACTACTTGGAATTGATCAGTATGGACCGAGCTTCTACTTCTACTAGATGCATGATGATGTCAAGCATTGACTATGGATGTTGAGTATCAGAACCTCACCGAGCTAGTCTTCAAAACTTGAGTTCCTGCAATTTGGGCCAACTTTGTATTGTTTCACATCCAAAACATAGACAAGAAATAAGATATCAAGTAGAGAAAACCAAAAGTGCAGAATACAAGGCTACAATAGTATAAGGAGAAACAAAGATTTATGTATCACAACAAGGTGATCATTACACTCAAAAGGAATCTCATTCAACAAACCAAGTTGTAGATCAGAGATCATCCACTACTTCATCCTAATAGGTGGATCCATTAAATACTTTCACAAGGTAGACTTAATAGTCTTTTGTAAATCTCTTTATCGAGTACATACTTTATTGTATGTTTATAAATCATTTTGCAAGGTGGACCTTCCAATCCTTGTTGTTCCTAATACGGAAGATCACCAAAGTGATCATTGTAAGACTTAATAGGACAACTTTATACTATAGTATTAAATCTTGTTGGTATCATCCCCACCCCAGTTTTACTTTCTACTTGGAAGGTTTTTGGGTCACCAAATTGTGTGTCAAAGTGTTACAAATGTATTGATGTTTTCAATTATTCATGTATACAATTAGATCAGAACACACATGAAGGATTGATTGGTAAATAAGGATTAAGTTTTATCAATTACTGATTCACCCCTCCCCTCTCAATAAATTAGCATGCCATATATATTTCCAACATTATTTTCATGTAATGTGTACATTAAGTTTTTATGAATGAATCTGACCTTGTGATGAAGAGTACAAGGAATTGCATGCATAGTATCTACCCAAGGTTTTCCTTTAAAAAGGTTATAATTGAGAGGTCTAGGCATAACATGAATGGGTGTATTTAACATAATTGGACCCACTTTAACATGTAAGGTAATAATACCTAAAGTTCTTTTTGCAATATTGTCAAATCTACATATAGGGAAATTATCAAGTTGAATATTCATTATTCTAGGACATCCTTTTAATATCAACAAGGGTTTATGAAATATTATTTTAGGCTTATCAGTATTGCAAATAGTGGAACATGAAGGCAACAATTCACACACTCTATGGTAGAGATCAATTGAAAAGGTTGTGGAGGAGAGTGAAATAGGAATAGGATCAATAGAGATTTCATCAAAATAATTTTTAGCCACTTCCATGTACCTTATTAAGAGACCTATCTTCTTGTAAAATAAAATCTTCATCAAAGTATTCAAAATAAGAATCATACATGTTCAACACAAAGTAATACTACCAACATGAAAGGTGTAAAAAAAATGTATTTTTAAAGGAATTTTGCAAAAAAGAATTGTATTTTTGAAATATAAATGCAAGAATATAAAAGAAATATAATTTTATAAGAATGAAAGATATAACTCAAGATGAAAATCTAACACCAAAAATAAAGAGCTTTCATTAACTAGTTTAACAAAATGTAAGATATAAAATATGGTTATAGGTAAGGTCTTTAACAAGGTACCAAATGGAGATCCTAGGTCCACATTTTACATGATACATATGAATTGAAAAAGTAAATATGGAAATTCTCTAAATTTGAACAAGATTAGATACTTACCTCATTATAATGTTGATTTAGAAACACCTATTTTCTAGTGTCTATGTTTAGTTTTGAAAAATTCTACAATTGGGTCTTGCCTATAAACTCTAAAATAAAGAAAACCCAAAAATCATTTGTCTTTTTGAAGAAGGTCAAACTTGACCCAAAGTTAGGGTAAGATCTTACCCCTTTATTTAAAAACTTGACCTACACTACTCTGACAAAAATTCTATTGGTAGATCCCAAAAGTTTTTTAAAAATGGTAGTTAAATCTGATCTGCAACTCCCAAAACAGTGACTGTAGATATCTGAAAATGATATTTTTCGAGTGGCTATATGGGGTTTTCCCTTAGTCATGCCCTCATTTTGGTGATCTCCACCTCCAAAAATAGCCAAATATAATAGAATCTATGTGTGTATTTGAATGTGTAATGCCAAGATCTAATTCTCTAGATTGAAAACCCTAGCATGAACTAATATGAGAGAGCAATGAATATATTTGAATATGATAAAGAAATCCTACCAAGCCCCCAAGGCTAAAGTACTCTTACCAAACTCATAATCTATAATTTCTACCCCATGATTATATCTTTGAATTCTTGAATGCTGAAAATGGTGATAAGTTTGCTCCAAAGAGATGTCCATAATAGTTTATCCAAAAATGCTTGATTTTCAAGAGAACTTGATATTCTATATCATCCTCTTGTAATCTTGCATCATCATTTTACCATTACTTGCTTGAATCAATTTTGTCTCCACCTAATAGATACCCACTCTTGTCATATATAAATAAAGGAAAAAGAGAGTCTTTATATAGATATTTCAAGGTGAGGTCCCTTCGGCATTGTAAGGGTCCATAATTCAAATTTCACCTCAAATATGATCCAATCAAAATAACTAAGCAAGGATAGAAAAGAATTAAATGAATTTCAAATTAAAACTCTCCTGCTTTTGGATCTGGAAGCCAAAACTTAATGTCGGCGTCATCTTGGACCAAAATTGGGAAAAGGGGATCAAATACCAACAGAGGTCTAGGATGACCTCAACTTTGACCTAGGTAAAATTCTACCTCATCCTTGACCTAGGGGTCCAGATCCAACCAGTGTTGAAAATAGGAGGGCCCAGAGATGCCTAGAGACCTTGAAATGATAACAAAATATGGAAAAGTGCTAGAGAAGGGCACAAAGTCCTATGATGAATATGATAAAGGATAAGAGAACCTATACCTAGATCCTACCTAAAAAATAGGGCCACAACAAAGGGAAATCAAGGAGAATCCTCAAAATCCTAACCCTAATTTTCCTTAGAATGAAGACATCCTAAATGGAGGTCTATCATGATAAATGCATTAAAAGATGGTGTTAAATCTATCAAGATGGAAGTTATTCCATTTTAAGATGATACAACATCATATTTGGAGGTAATGATGAAGCAAGTGATAAGTTTGCTAAAGAGATGAAGAATGAGTTTGAGATGAGCATGATAGGAGAAATGAAAACTTTCCTAGGATTATAGATTGTGTAGAATAGTGATGGTATTTTTATTTCACAAGCTAAGTACTTGAAACATTTTCTAAAAAGTTTTAGATTAGAAAGTTGTAAGCCTATTGGTACACCTATGATAATTGGTCACAAGTTATCTAGCAAGGATGAGACACCTACAGTTTAGTAGAAAAGTTATAGATCCATGATTGGAGGTTTGCAATATCAGACTCACACCAAACAAAATATAGAAAATGTAGTTGGGATTGTAGCTATATTTCAAGTTGATCCTAAATAGTATCTTTGTGTAGTAGTGAAGAGGATAAATTTTTGAAAGGAACATGTAATTGTGGTATTTAGTATAATAGGTCGAGTGATTTTACTCTATGTGCATATACTAATGTTGATTGGGTAGGTTTTATGGATGAGAGAGAGAGTACTAGTCATGGAACATTTTTTCTTGGAAGAAGATTGGTTTCTTGGATGAACAAGAAACAAGATTGTATTTCACAAAGTATGGCTGAGGTAGAGTATTTTTGTAGTAGCAAATAATTGTAATCAAGTGATGTGGATGAAAAAAATATTGAAGGATATAAAGATTGAGTTTTGAGAACCTATTATCATATACTATGATAACACAAGTATACTAAGTATGTCTAAGAATCTTGTATTGCATTCTAAGACCAAGCATATATCTATTAAGTATCATGTCTTGAGAGAGAAGGAAAAAGAAAAAGAGATTAGACTGGAATATGTGAGTACTAAAGATCATATAGTATATATCTTTAAAAAGCCCTTTACCTAATGATGTATTTGAGTACTTGAGAGGTATACTTGAGGTTATGCCCCTGCCTACTTCTGAGTAGATGATGCAGAGATTGCATCAATCCAATGGTATAGATCACTATTGTTAGATTGGACTAAATGTTGATGCTTCATGTATGGGGGAGTATCTATTATGAGTTGAGTCATTGAGGACTCTTGATATTTGATCTTGAATAATGTCTTTGGACACTTCAGCTAGTTATAGACTTTGAGCAATTAATTGACATAATGAGGTCAATGTCATTGATGTCAATGGGGGAGAATATGCATGAAATAAATCTCCTAAGTATGTATGGGTAGAAGAGTGCATCGAAAGTCTATACTTTATTAGGGAGATCTAGAAACATTCATGTAAAGAAGGAGGGATATTTCTATATGGGAGATATGCAGCATAACATTCTTGATAGATTGTGAGTTTTTTAGTGTGAACAACTTTTGTCAATCCTAAAGAAGAAGAAGAATAATAAAGCAATGTTCTTAAGGATCTCAGATTTTATTGATGAAGAGGATTTGAAAAGATGAGAATAGCAGCAACAATAGAGTACTATTTGGTATTCTTGGAACTTAGATTTTTTTTAAAATCTATGTTGCCATTAATGCTGAACGGGGAGATTGTTAGCATGAATGCTGATGATACTACATTGGGGGAGTATCCTAAGCATTGGAGAGTATTGACATGTTGCATTCATGATTGCATTTGTCATTGATGTTAACATAGCAATAACTCTATGAAGATTGATAAAGTAGCAGATAGAGATCTTAGTTGTATGGACAATGTTTTGATTCTTTGGTGATGTTTTTTCATGGACATGTTCAATATAGTATCCTGATGTGAAGGTTCATTGTGTAACATGTAAGTCGAAGACGTGCAAAATTTGTACCTAATTTACAAAGAACAGTGCAAAGAAAAAGCACCTAAGAAGTGGTTTTTGATGTTTGCATTATATCCTATGATAGTGATTTAATATGTTAATGTGCAGTCAACTAGTAATAGAGGAGAGTCTACTGGTGACGTCAAAAATTGCACAGGTCCTAAAGTCATACGTGTGAAGTTTTGTATACACTTTGAGCCAATAGTGCTATTATAATTGTAATTAATTGGGAAAGTGATGCAATGCAAGGCAAGAGAATCCCTAATGGAGATGTCCTAGCCCCCAACAAATAACCACACAGTAGAATATAAACAAAAAACTGATATGTAATACCAATTTGTAACTCTTTATTCATAAAATAATTGATTACATGCAATATGTTTGGTTGTAGGGCCTTCTTGATTATGGCCAAATACAAACAAATTACAATAGTTCTTAAAGATCCCTTAAGATCCAACCCAAATCCTAGATAGCCCAAATCTATAACACCACAACAATCTAGTGGAAACCTCCAAGATCTCAAATTGTGCTCACAAGCCACCAAGCAACCTCCTTGTTTCTAAACTACAGCGACTAGCTCTTCTCCAAATGTGCTATTCTAGATTCCAACTCAAATAATTTCTCTCCAGCTCCCACTCTGAACTAAATTTCCTTCTCCTTCTTAATTACCTAAGATACTATGCAAGCCCTCCTTAAATAGGCACCTAAGCCACAAGTCAATTAATCAAGAATTTAATTACAATATAGGTCAACCTTGGAAGAGTAAACCAAAACTCTAACAAACATGAAACAAAAATAAATACAAAGTTATATTTAGGTACCCACATCACCCAATAATATGTCCCTCTCTTAACAAGATCTCATTTCCTCATATAAAACTGCACAAGATGAAAACCCCACATGTTTCATGCAAAACTATCCAAAAATTGATACCTAAGAAAAATTGCGATGTCCCCTAACTCTGATTGAATTAGAACTTGTGCTTAAAACTAAAGGTAGTATTTTAAGTCCTCTAAAACCCCTAAAGTGCACAGAGGCTGATTCCTCAAGGAGAACTATGCATCCATCCTAAAAGTCATACACAAAAACCCACATGAAACTAGCAAAAAATGATGCATTAGAAAAATGGCCATACCTCCCAAACCATGAAAATCATAACTCCCCCAAAATACAAGGTCAATGCTCCTGAATCAAACTCCCCAAGTAAATAGAAAAGTATGTCCCATACTTTGATGTCCAAAGAAAGATCTACAACCAACTTCATCTTTACCAAAGACTTCCTCTTCATCAAAGTCAATAGAAAACATCTGAAAATCAACCATGTATGCTTCATCCACTAGAACTTAAGAATCAAATGAATCTCAACAACTCAATTAGCATGCTCACTCCCAAGAAGAAATTAAACATAATGCTTCACCAAGAATCTCTACAATTGATCACAACGAGCAACAACAATATCCTTAAACATGTACTCCATGTTAGCAAAATAATGTAACTCCAAATCCAAGTCAAAAACATGTAAGTTCAAATCCCTAATAAAAACAACATGTAAATCCTTAGCCATGTCAACCATAGTTAAATTAGGAACATTTAGATTTGCATTATCATGTAGATCCAAAACCAAGTCAGCAACTAGTGAATCCACACCAACAACAACAAACCCCACATCAAAAGTAATATGTAGATCTCCATCAACACATTCCAAACCAGCAATCTCATTGCTCACAACAAGATGTTCTTCAAGATCTAACTCATCACCATAGCAACTTAATTATCCATGACCAAGTGCTCTACAATTTCCATGTCAAATTCAACCAATTGATCATGAAAACCAATCTCCATCCCAGCATCAACAAGGTTAGGAATATCCTCAGCAATAGCCTCAAGTTTCTCTACAGGTTTCACATCAGACTCCACAAACTAATCAATAAAACCAGCTTCCACCTTAGACTTGTTATGACATCTTCTTTCTTGAACAATTCTTCTAATCGGCTAGACAACTCTCTTCCAAATTAGTAGACTCCAACTCCATAAACATATATAGAATGCCTTCCTCACCCTATCCTTATCTTGATTAGTAGAACTAGCTTCAAACCAAGTAGACACCTCCTTAGCTCAATTAGCCAAACTAGCTTCAAATCGAGTAGACATCTCAGTAAACCTCCTCTCCACCACATCACATAGATTCACAATCATCCCAGGGTCCAATCCCCTGTCATGTCCCCTTTTCAAATAATTAAAAAATAATAATATTTTCTAAGGCAGGCAGGCCCAAAAAGGCGAAGTTTCAGCAAAAGGGGATAATCTTTGGAAGTGAATGGACTAATAAATAAAAATTATTATTAAAATATGTTTTATTAACCCCTCTTGGACGTGAGTTAGGGTTATGCCCTCTTTTAAGGGGTTTGGAGGCATTCTGGGCTCATCCCAGAACTTGATTTTTGCTCATTTCTTTGTTATTCTTCAAAGGCTGCCAAACCTGTGGAGAAGGTGACCCAAGAATGGGAGTTTGTAGGTTTCTAGGGAGACCCAAGAATGGGAGTTTGCAGGTTTCTAGGAAGGCTAAGGATGGGAGTTTGAAGCCATTCCATGTGCATGCTCATGCAGAGTTTGCCTTTGTGCTGAACAGTGCAGATTTGTAGGTTTTCAGGTGTATATTTTGTAAGAGTTTGGTGTTTCCAGTTGAGTATTTCATATCAGTTTGGGTTTCTGCTGTATATCAGACTTTTAAATATTAAAATAGAGCTAAATATATGTATTTGGATATGATTATACTTCTGTGATAGATTATTAAGTTTTTGTGGTGATTCTGGGCTATTTTGTGTTATTTTTGGGAGCCCGATGAGCATTGTTTTTGTCCTCCGTTTGGGAGCTATTGTGTGCATGTTATACAAATCTGGAAATTTCATTTTATAGGCTTTTATGCTACTAAAATTTCTTTAAAAATTTCCACTTTCAGATTTATTAATAATAGGTGAAGCTATGAAGCTTTTGGCACTATTTCTGGCATACCCGATTTGGGGTTTCTTGAGAAATTTGGTGGATCTTTGATATATTGGTTGTTTGATCTTAAAGATCTGATTAGAGGTTGGAAATATCATACAGAATTAGTAAAGGTAAATTTTGGTGGTATCAGAGCCATGATCTTGCTAGCCTAAGGGTTTGTAGAAGTTTGCATGTCAGTTTTGACAACTACCCAGATCTTGCATGTCAGTTTTGACAACTACCCAGATCTTGCATGTCAGTTTTGACAACTACCCAGATCTTGCATGTTAGTTTTGACAACTATCCAGATCTTGCATGTCAGTTTTGACAACTACCCAGATCTTGTATGTCATAATTTATGGTTGCATGTTGCTTCTAATCAGTTGCGTGTCAAAATTTATGGTCGCATGCAGCTAAGTGAAAGAGAAAAAAGATATTTGCAGCGAGAAAAGAATAAAGAAATTTTGATCAAACCTCCAGTTGAAAGTAAAAGTACAAAATCCAACACTAATACATTAGACCTCAATTTGTGACGTTAATTTGCGATGGCAAGAAAAGGTAATGTGTTTTTTGCTTTTTTTTTTTTTTTCAATTTTAGCCCAATTCCATCGCAATTGTGATGACAGGCGTTGCAATTGCGACACCAGCAGGATATAAGAGAAAAAAAAAAGCAAAAAACCCTCATTTTCATGAAATCATGTGACACAGGGTTCTTTTGAAAGGAAAGGCGCGCACGTGGGAGATCACTTCGACAGCATTGAGAGGGTCGGGGCATTGAAAATTCATGCATATACATGGAAAATGTAAGTAGCAAAGGTAAAGCTCCTCAATACATTGAAAATTCATGCATATACACATTCTTTCTATTTGTTCCTATTTCTTGCAACCAATATAGACCTTTATGAAAACTATCACTTATTTTTAGTGACTCATCTTTTTCTACGACAAATGCATTTATCCTCCTTCGTATGCATAGAGCTTACCTTCATACAATTGGATTCAATATGATGTTATAATAATGGTACAGTCAAAGATCTTAGATGCATAATAATCATCAAGGATATTTGACCTATCAATATATTTTATGGAACTGTTGAAATCTTTCGAAAATCAATATAATTTAGTAACATACCCAATGAAAGTTAGAATATGAAGATAATGGTAGAAAATTGCAAGAATGAGCTAGAGATGAATAGATACGGGAAGACCAAAAAATTTGGATAGGTAGACAACTTGTATAAGCTCACTCTTTCAATTTTCTTTCATAATCTTCTTGTCTTGGAAAAAGGTCATGATGTACAAACCCAAACATCAACTTATTTAAGTATATGAACATAAATTAAAAAAATAATGTCATCTTAGAGACTGTAAATGGTTACACAAATGTACTATTTATTAGAATCTTAGTACCATTGAGATTCGAAGAATGCTTAAAAGTGACAATGTTACACAAATGTACTATTTATTAGAATATTAGTACCATTGAGATTCGAAGAATGCTTAAAAGTATTCTTGTTGTGGTGTAAGAATGTGGCTCATCACTCTGTGCTTCCTCTTGCCTCATGGCAGCATATGCACTGGAAATGTACTCTATTAAATCTTTGGGTATAGAAGGCACCGTTCTTCTTGCAGCTGCTATATATGCCCTGGTGAAAATAACTCATGAGAATGTAATTAATGCAGTCAAAATTATAGTATGTAAGTTGAAGAATTAGAATCTAAGGATCAGTCAATTATTCACCTCAGTATGGATGAATCAAGAGGAGCAAAACCCAAAGGAGGTGGCTTGCACTTTTGGTGCACATATAAGACGTGTCTAGCCATTTCCAAATCACTATCCATGTCAGCTTTGTCAAGTATCAGCCACATTAAGTGCAAATGGGAAAGCAGTGCCAGAGGAAGATTGATATTTTCTGCAGGAGTTCTCCGGAGATCATACCGACCCTTGTCGTAGTTACAAGTGTTAGATCACAAGAAACAAAATTGAAGCAATCAAAAGGGGAAAAACTGTAACAAATTTGTCACTCAATATGCTGCTAATTTGGAAATGGTATGAAATGTATTCAGCAGTTCAAATTAATAATCCCTCATTCTTATAGATTTTGAGCATAAATACCCTTCACACTGGCCTAAAGGTTTCAAGAATCTAAGATTTAACAATTCATTTTGACATTAAACCAGATTAGAGATCAATGATTCAATTCATACCAGGCAGGATTAGCAGCAGCTAGAACTGCAGTTCTTGCATTTAAAGAGGTTGTTATGCCTGCCTTTGCAATACTCACAGTCTGTTGCTCCATCACTTCATGAATAGCAGTACGGTCTATCTCATCCATTTTGTCAAATTCATCAATAGCACATATACCCATATCTGCAAGAACCTGATTCATCCCACAAAAAATTGAAATGTTACTTCAGCAGCTCTATATGTACCAAATACAGATATTAGCTACGCCTTCCACGATCAGCCTTATAGAACATTTGACTAACATCCCAACCCACAATTACAATGCCATTAATAGGTCAATACATTGAATTACTCATACCAGGGCACCACCCTCAAGAACCATCTCATTTGTAACTGGGTCCCTTTGAACAACAGCTGTGAGACCTACACCGCTGCTTCCTCGCCCAGTGGTGTAAACTCCAAGAAGTGCCACACTGACCATGTGTTTCAACAGCTGACTTTTTGCTACTCCAGGATCTCCCATCAAGCAGACATGCAAATCGCCCCTAATCTGTGAATTCAATGAATATTAGCTATATAGTTCCTTGAGTAGAAACAATTAGAATTGATGTGAGTTGGTAGATATTTGGCTCTCGCTACAACCAGTTGTACTTTAAGGTCACACCTACTACATCAAAAACAAGGGTAACTTATCCAGCCAAGAATACATGAAATATAATAGAAATCCATCAGTTGTAATAATGAACAGTTCATAATCTTAACTTACAGGGATGCTACCATTTGAAATTCATCAATCATACCTTCATACCATCCTTTAGTTTCTTAGTGGGAGCACCCACAAGTAGAAGCAATAGAGCTTTCTTAACATCCTCATGACCAAATATTTTTGGAGCCAAAGAATGTGCAAGCTTGTTGTAAATGTCCCCATCGTCAGCTAGCCTTTCGATTTGTTCTTGTTCATCACCTTGCAGAACATACCTAGAGTGCAAAGGAATAAACAATATTTTAAAAAAAAAGGTAAATCGCTAGGATATAACACAAGATTACAGTTACATAAATCACAGAAGCTTATTACCAATTAATATCTACCAAAATGTTCCAATGAAAGGCTACATGACTATTGACTTTTGTGCTCGGCAACAATTCACAGGCTCCATCTTATGAAAAAAAGTACAATTATAGTTCTTGGAATCATAGACCTAGTCCAAATACAGATTGATTGCTTATGCAAGTACTAAATCTCAATGGTTTGGCAAATGTGTTTGGTTAAATTTCAAAAAGCTTTTTATAGAGATGGAATTGATAGTGAGATTCAAAGGTTTTTGGCCAGGCCTTGGTGAACTGAACAAATAGATATTGGAGTTGGAGCTCCTTTCTGGAAGGAGATATGCAACTTTACCCTTGGGCATGAGAGATTTTTGAGGTGGATATGTGAGATGGGAAGAAATTTGTTTGTGAGCATCAATGGAGCTAAGAGGATAAGCATTTTTTATTGTTGAATCCTTGGTACCCACCTTTTAACCTTCTCACTGAATCCTTCGACAAGATATCTGGTTAGACTTCTAACTCACTCCCTACAATACTAGTTTATCTTCCTCTTTTGAGGCTTTTTGGCATCTAACACCCTGGCTAGATTTTTAGACATGGACAAAGATTCTTTAGGCATCCTTCATACCATTTATGCTTGCATTCTGGTTGAGATGGATATGGAAAAAGCTCATCTATTAGATCCATATTTGAAAATTGCAAAAGGCAATTAGGTGCAACTGCTGGATTATGAGGAAATAGCAGAAAATGTTTTCAAACAGAGCACATGGCTACAGATTGTGCCAGGAAGAGAAAACTAAAACAAGCAACTTCACAGAGGAAGGCTTTCCCTCATCTTTATTTGGTGGGGAAAAAAAATAGTTACTAAAATGCCTAAGAAGCTTGAGTGCAAGGAAGTAGTTGAAGAGCAGCAGGACATGGATCACAAACCCACAATGGTCTCGGTAGGGGCAGAGACATTTTTAAAAGTGTCAAACCTGATTATTCTTCAACAGTAGAGTGTAAAGATAAACAGAGCTTATAACAGAGCATGGATGAGGAGAGGTTTTACATGGGCAAACCTAAGAAGCGGTTGCAGGGTGTAGAAGGGCAGGAGGAAGAAAAGTGGGGACAAGAAAGGATGGGAGAATTAAGGAAGAATGAACTTTTAATATGCTTCCATTTACAAGATAGGGAAGGAGTTAATCAAACTAATTTGTTGACCTGTTACAATATGATGATGTTGGTTCTTGTTAATTTACTCCAATTATTTAAGGCTATTTAGATAACTTGTATGGAAAATTTAACTGGAGACATGTCCCTCCATAACATACTGATTGTACCCAATTTATGATTTTTGATATTTTCTTCATTGATAATACAGAGTTACTCTAAAATCATGCTGGCTACTCATACTGGATAATGATGTTTGGTCATTTTTTCAAATTGCAGCAATGGGCAAAACTAGTCCCTGATTGAGATTTATCAAAATAACAAGCTCATTATGAAAAGTTGAGATCTGTCAGAACCAATCTCATATCAAGTTTGAGACTTTTCAATGTCACAAGCTTATTATCAAAATTTGGATCAAGTTTGAGACTTTTCAATGTCACGAGCTTATTATCAAAATTTGCAACATGCGAAAACAATAAGATCAATATCTAAGTTTGAACCCTATCAAGACAACTGAATTAGTCCATGCAAGTTTAAGCTGCCATACTAATAGACCTATTAGCCTTCAAATCAGCAAGCAAATGTTTCCACCAAAATACCAGGCCACCAAAATACCAGGCCAAGAGAAGTTTAAGTAATTCAAAAATACTACTTAATGTCATTATAGCTGATGTTAATGTGTCAATAACCAAGATTAGCTCATATATAGGCCTTGTAAACAATTTTTCAGTTATTAATGAATATAGTAGTTAAACCATCCTGCTGCCTAAAAATGTAATCACTTTTTCTATTAGGAATGATTTTGACATTTGATCAAATCTATTTTTACTATTCCCCTATTGGTCCTAGCATAAAGTGTGATATAGCTTCACTGATGGTATTTCTTATATGAAATGAGGATCATGTCTGGAAAAATAGAAGTCCTTACAAAACAAGAAAGAGAAAATTTAATGACATATGAAAAGCTAAAACTCACTCCTCATATCTTTTCTTGAAATGAGTAATTGACATCATTTCCAGGTATGTATCAGCCACCAAACCTGCTCGCATGGCTCAAAAGCCTATGTAAGGCATAGGAAGAAATATTCCAGAGATCTCCACAAGATCACCTGGCCCAACCTAGTCAAAATAAAATCTAGTTATGGCAAAATTATATATATCTTATCAACTTGACTTTTCTATTAAAGGTTCTCATGCTAAATTGAAAGCCAGGTAAAGAAAAAGATATTATACACTATTTTGTTGGTACCCTGTGCAGCACAACAAACTTGTTCTTACTATAAGAAAAATTTCTTTTCTTTTGTTTCATTGTGGATCTTCTACTTGCATGGAGGTCTCTCCCCATCATTGGACACACTTGATAACATTCAAGCTTTGGATCACATATGGGAAGTGCGTCTGTACACATAAGTATAAACTTCTTCTTTTCCCGCAACACATCTAACAACAATTTTAAGTGCTTGCAAGGTATATACTTATGAATAAATATTACATCCTGATTTAAATGTATGAAAACAACGATCATTCCTTTTAAGCTTCATTCATCTCAAGGTGCAATTCACAAACTCAAGAATAGTGGCTTTTGTTCTTCAGGATACCTTTAGGGGAAGAGTATGTGAATGCCCCCTCGTGTTTGGAGTCCAGTTTAGAGGAGATGGCTATTTACACTGCTAAGGTTTGTTGAATCTAATTCTAAATAACATTGCTTGCTATTGTTGAATCTAATCTAATGTATGTTTTAACTAGACTTGTAGCTTATATGTTTTGAAATTTTTGTTAGGCCTTGTAGTTTGTATAATTTTATTGCTGGAGAGCTTCTACAGCTAAGCAAGAAGGCCGTTGCATGAGTTATAGCTGCGCGCTCGGGTATGAAAATTGTTTTTTTTTTATTCTAATGTATATTTTAACTAGACTTTTAGCTTATATGTTTTGAAATTTCTTTTAGTGGCTTAATGTTGTAAGGTCTCTTGAAATAAGACCTTCAGGTAGTTGGTCAAAGTTTTACAAATAATCTTAGGAATAAAGTCAAGAAAGTATTTTTAAAATATTAAAGTATTTAGCTAGGTCTAAGAAGATTTGTGTACTTTTGATAGTTTTGCTTAGTTTTTGAAAGTTGCAGTAGACCGAAGTTTTCATAGCCTAATTTTTGCTTCCTACAAAGAACGATCATGTCAGATAATATAAGTGAAGAACAAAACAGGGAGACAATCACTAGATTGTGGTCTAACTTGAAAAAAAAAGGTGATGGAAAATGTTATTGTCCTTGCAATATTTGTAAGGGCTTAAACCGTAGAAGACTGCTAATCAAAACAGTTAAGAGACATTGTAGGGAGAATGGTCACATTGAAGGGGGGAATGACTATCATCCACTGGTAAGTCGTTCATTATATCATTTTAACAATTTATATAAATATGAAATCACTTGATGATGAGTTGATGATCATGGTTTATTTATGTTAATCAATTTTATATAGGTTGATTTTCCTAGGGAAGTACATGATATGAACCACAACAATTCGAAGAATATGGTTTTCAAAGTGGAGGAACATGCAGGTGCAAATATCCAAGGTGAAGATAATGATCCCACGGAAGATGACGATCATGCGCCAGAAAACACAAGTGAAGAGGATGGTATAAATACATTTATCCATGACACATATAGTCCAAGCACATCTGATCATGATGATGATGATAGCCTCGATGTACCTCTACTTCAGAAGGCATACAAGCCCCTATACAAAGACTCCCAAACAACTCTTCTCTCTGTTGTATTGGTGTTGTTGAACTTGAAGGTTATGAATGGTTTATCCAACATAACAATGTCACGTATGTTAAGGTATGTCATATATGTCTTTATAGTTAACAAAGGGTGAATAATGTACCACTAATATTGTTTATATTAACAACTTATATTTTTTTTTGTAGATTGATAGGCGAGTTTCTGTTACCATCATCAAATATTCTACCTCGCTCATATCGAGAATTAACTGCTGTTATGAAAGATATTGGAATGGAGTATGAAGCAATACATGCTTGTCCCAATGATCATATTATATATTATAAAGAACATGAATTTGCAACACAATGCCCTGTATGTCATACGAGTAGATATCGAACAGATTGACTAACAAAAAAGGTGCCTCAAAAGGTTCTTCGTTACATCCCCATTATTCCACGGATGCGACGATTATTTAGGTGTAGTAGCTTGGCTCAATTTATGGATTATCATGCACGCAATATAAGTCGAGATGACATTATTCGAATCCCTATGGATGGTTAAGCATTTATGCACATAGAGGAAAAGTGGCAACACTTCAAAGAAGAACCTCGTAATCTCAGGCTTTCATTGGCAGCGGACGGTGTTAATCCATTTGGAGAGATGAGATCTGTTTACTCGGTGTGGCTTGTTTTTGTTATCAACAATAGCATTCCTCCGTGGATGTCAATAAAGAGGGAGCACATTATGTTGGCAATGATTGTTCCAAGTATCTTATCATTTGATAGTTATTAATTTACACGTACTTACAAATCTTGTAGTAAAACAGTCACAATAACTATGTAATGTTACTGTTCATTCAAGTAGGTAAATATCAAGTAAAAGATATGAATGTATATATTGAGCCTCTTATCGACGAGTTGGTGGAGTTATGGAATGGTGTCACTATGTATGACGTGTCTAGACCAATATGAAAAAGACAATTTCAATTCCATGCAATACTTGCATGGACAATACATGATGCCCCAGGGCTAACACATTTTTGTGGTATGTTATAGTGAATTCAAGTTGCGCACAATAATTCTAATTATAAAAATCAACATATTTAATAATCCAATTACATCATTATCTTGTAGGTCTTCAAACAAAGGGAAAATTTGCATGTCCAGTTTGTGGTCCAAAGATGAAATCTCGTCATTCAAAAAGTTTAGGAAAGTAGGTGTTTGATGAGTGTAGACACTTCCTGCACAGGAATCATAAGTATCGAAGTATGGAAAAACATCTTTTCAATGGGAAAGAAGAGACTACATCAAAGCCACGAAGAATGACACCTCGCCTATGGAAGTTGGAATATAATAGAATTAATCATTGAGGTAATGTCGTTCCACCTAATGGTTTATGTTTGTAATTTATATATTTCTATTGTGATTTTTGTTGACTAATTGTGTAATTGATGATCGTGAAGGTTGTCAAGGCAATACTAACAACCTTCCAAAGGGACTAAAAAGCTATCCCAGACAATTTAGTAGGTTGCCCTAGTACGAGAACTTACAAATTATGCATTTGTTTGATACTATGCATATTGGAAAGAATATAACAGAGACATTGTGGAAAATATTGGATGGAAGGCATGACAAAGAAAAAATTGTCAAAATTTGTAATGACATACATGAATCCAATCATGCATTAAAAAATTTCATTCACTCAAATAGCAATAGAGATCAGATTAATATAAGTGCCCTTCCATGGTTATTAACGGAGCAGCAAAGTGATGCCATAAAATAAGTCATACGAAAAATTTGATTTCCCACAGGATTTGCTACGAACATAAACAATCTCATATCAAAAAAAAGTGAATTTGGGACAGGGCTCAAAATGCATGATTAGCATACTTTCATCAAGGTAAGTTATGTTCTTCTATATTTACAATATATTCATAAACTACGTGAATTGTTCGTTATGTTATGTTAGAAAACAATGAAATGATTGGTTTATAATTACTGCAGTATGTGCTTCCTCTATCTCTCCCAGAGCACTTCAACAATAACATCAAACAAGTGATATACGATCTTGGAAAATATATGAGGTAAGCAGTAATATCTGTTCAATTTGTTGTATATATTTATTATATTCGTGATTTGTTTTTCTTGCTATGTAATCTATTGTATATTATTTTGTAAAGTCTCATATCTATATATTTTTTGTGACTTGAATCTCTTAATGTAGGTGGTTGTCATCTAAAGAAATCCATAAAGAAGATATAAACTATTGGAAGAGAAGAATTCCTCATTTACTATGTGAAATGCAAAAGTGTCTACCTCCAACTTTTTTCAATGCACAGGAACACTACCTCATACACCTAGTTGAGGAGATTGAATTGTGTGGACCTATACACACTAGGTCAATGTGGATGGTTGAGAGGCATTTGAAATCTTTGAAGGCTTTGGTTCGACAAAGAGGACATCCTGAGGGTTCTATGGTAGAGGGATATATGGTATACTAGACTATGGTGTACATTACTGAATATCTTCCTAAGTTTGCATCAAATATCCATGTATATCGCATTTGGGATCTTGAGCCTTTTAAAAAATTAAAAGGGGATTACTTGATGGGGAAGGTACATTGAGGAAAGTGAGAGGTAATAAATTATAAGATGTTATTGTAATAAATTATTTCTTAATCTTCAAAATAAATCGGTTGTAAGTTGTCTATTTTTTTTTTGTACAGGTGCTCAAGAGTGGGATGCACTACATTTGTATATTGCAAACATTCTTGATTAGATGACGGTATGGATTGAACGATGTCAACATAGTGGTCGCACATTAACATGGGAAGGTGTATCTTCATTGGTTAAAGAAGCTCATCGTAATGGAGATTCCAATGTTACGCAAAGGGAAATAGATTTAGCACGTGGTTCAAGAGATTTCTAGGTACATACAAATTTATTAATTACCCGTATGTTTATCAACTCACGATACAATAATTTTGATATGTTTCACATATTATTGTAGGTTAAACACCACAAGGCTATGTTCTGTAATAGTTAGAAATTTTGCATCAAAGTGTTGGATGACACGAAGAAAACTTGTGATTCAGGAATAACTGCAGTCTTTCAAGTGACTAATATTTCATCTAGAAACAAATTACATCCTCAAGAGTCTGAAAATCGATACTATGGCATTTTGGATGAGATAATTGAGTGTGACTTTAGTTCCTTCAAATTAGTACTCTTTGTTGTCAAATGGTACAGGCTATGACTTAATCCAAATGATCCTGATAGAACTATTATTGAACATGATAATGGATTTACAATTGTTAATACAAGGTCGTTTGAGCCAGTTGGGGATGAGCCTTATGTTCTTCCAAGCCAATGTGAGTAGGTATTTTACTTAGAGGTTCCACATAAACCGGGTTGGTCATTTGTTGTTAGACATGAACTGAGAGGAAGGCCAATAAAGTATAATGCGATGGAAGAAGAAGATACCAAAGAAGTGGAAGATGATGTAGATGGTGATCACGATCGATAGTTATTGGATGATGTTCCTGACATAAATTTTCATGAAGAAGAAGAAGAAGATGATGACGATGATGCTGCTACTGACGATGATGATGAAGATGATGTTGATGTTGATGATGATGTTGATGATGATGATGACGACGACAATGACGATGACGATGATGGCAAGGAGGATGATGATGATGACAATGATGATGATGACGAGGATGATGATGATGATGATGACGAGGATGATGATGATGGAATTTAGAGGTATGCCATCAATCCTTAATCTATTTAATATTAATTTCTTGATAGAAATATATTTGTCTTATATATATGGTTACATAGTTTATTCATTATCTATTTAAAAGCTACAAGTTTGAACTACAAATAGAATACTGCTAATCTAAATTAACTATTAATCTAAATTAATTAAATAAAACTATTTAAAACACATATTGATGTGTGAATGTATTGAGCCTTATTTTCTTTAAGGTCAAAAGCATTTGTAAGTGTTTAGTTTAGAAAAGGGAATTCATTAAATATCTATAAAAGGGAGTTGTACCTAGAATAAAATTCATAGGGAAAACATAATATAAGTGCTTACCCAATTTGTTAGTTAATAATTCAAGTATCTCTAACATTTCATTTTAGAATAGGAATAACATTGTATCAGTATGTTGATTTACAAACTAAAACTAGAAAACTTATTTCAGTACATGTATTTGGATCTATGGGATTTACACGGTAAGTAAAAAGAAACCAGTAATCCATTTTAAAATTATTATAATGGGTTTTGGAAGAAATTACAGTTATCTTAATTAATATAAAATATCTAACTGAATTTCAAAATTTTATGCAAGTGGCTTTAGTCTAGGTGTTTCCTCCACCTCCACACACATCAAACAACTTCAAATAGGATGTCCCCAAGGTGACTAAGTCCTCAACTCATCAGCTGATACAAAAACCCAGTTTTAGCCCTTCACTAGGCCTACTTCCCTAGTAGGCTTATAATGTGAGCTTGATTTAAGTGTTTTATTGTGTACCTTCTAATGTTTTTAATTTTTATGTGATGCTAATGATGGATGTGATTATGATTATGATGTGATTATGCTCACGATAATTGAATTACATTTGCAGGAAATTGAACCCCTTTCAGGAGCATCCCGCATAGTCTCATGGATCGACAGGTATAAGTCAATACTCCTTATAGATAGTCTATTTAATACACTTATCAATAGTAAGATTGATGTCTTCTAAGATCTCTCCCATTTGTAGGTACTAACGAAAAGGTATTTTTCAGAAGTGTCTTCCTCGAGTGAGGGAAATACAGGAATAGAAGAGGAAAGTGAGACATGCAATTTATCTAGAACAGGGAGATCAACTAGAGGTCAAAGGACTAGAAGAAAATTCAATAAACACATGAATTTTTTCCTTGCTCAAGGGGGGTCATGTTCTTATGATGATGAGATGGAAGGTGACATTGAGGTGCCCTTGAGGTACCAACATCTACAGAAACATTGGGTACCCAAGGAACTTCCTCCAATAAACACTGATTTTTGTATTAACGAGAGGATATATCGCATAGCACCATCATCACTACATGGTTTGGGCCTATTTTCTATGGACGACATAAAGGTGTCTTACAACAAAGTTTCTGAATTGACGGAGTATATTGGACCATGTTACGATTACAAAAGTTGGATGCATATTGTTAAATATAAAAAAAGTATGCGTAGGTATGCCCTCTCGGCAAATTATATACAACAGCAAGACAATAATCAAAGTAAAAGTGTGGCTATATACATTGATGGAAGGCCAAAAGCAACAGGGAATATTACGGGTTTTATAAATAGTACACAACTTGGGTCAACTATAAAGCAACCCAATTGCATATTTGAGGCACGCAAGGGAAATTGTGTATTCATCTGTGCGATAAAATCAATACGTGCAGGGGAAGAGCTTCTTATTGATTACAATTTGAACCACATAGATACAAACAAGGCTACTATCATGGGGGTGGTACATACTATTAAACCAACTTCTAATCAATTACTCCAACATACCATTTAGTCAATAAATTTTTGGCTAACATTTTTATACTTCATCTTTGACACAGGGGCACAATATGGTGCAACCACCCAGAGGGGATGCTGACGATGCTCCTGGGTCATCTATACATGAGCAGATAAAACTCATTTGTAATTGTGCAAACTAGATAGAAGCAAAATGTTATTTTTTTAATGTTGTTTTCTTTATTGTTTTGGAGTAATTTTGATAATACTAATACTATTGTTGTCACAGAGGGCTAGTGGTCGGAGGGAGGGAGAGGAACCTACAGTCCCTCAGTAGGCCCCCCCTGAGGAGGACCCTTTCTATATCGATTTAGCAGAGACCGATGACCTGATCGGTTTGATTAAAATTAATTTAAAGAAAAATAGCAAAGAAATTCTACGTTTGGCAACCATAAAGCCTATGACTCAACAAATAAAAGATAGGGCATCTGAATTGTTGCACACCTCTGAGTCCTTAAAAGTAAGTATTAATGAAATTTTTAATTATAACAAGAGTTCAATAATGGTTTTTATGTTATGCTCTTTTATGGCATTAATTAAAATATGGATGTGTTGTCTTTACAGAGTTTTTTGCTTGATTTCGAGCCCCATTCCCATGATGAGGGTGCTGCAGGTGGTTCAAGTAGATCGCATGTTCCATTCCCCACTTCTGTTTTCCACTGAATATATATAAGAATGATCATAATCATTGACAATACATGCTCGAACAATCCTTTTTTTTAATGCTCTAACAATCTTGTCCATGCTAGTCCACATGTTCTATATTTATGCATGCTCTAACAATTTTATTCTTCAGCTTCACATCAATTGAATCCTATGATGATGCCGCCTCCATCCAGGACAACCACAAATCTCTTTCTGACTACTGAGTCAACAACACGCAGCTTACATGCATCGACTGTTGCACCATCTGCTGGTACACAAATCCCTCTTTTTCTCTCTTATGACAGCAACAAACAGTTTCTTTTTTACAACTTTATAACATCAATTATCATTTTTTCTTTTATACTTCAATCGTGACAAAGACTTATGAAACTTATGAGACTTTTTGCAATAGGACCTGCAACATCATTTCATGGATGTTCCTATGTTCCTAGTACGGGAACGGTGAAGGATGTTACATTGATCGTCAGCGATGATGAATGTATTCCATTAAAAGTAGCCAAAGTTTCAGGTACTTTAAAGTTATTATTATTCTATAGTGATATAATAGTAATTTAGTTTTTGATCACTCTTCATCGACTAATGATCCCATGATTTTTTTGTAGGGAATGATCTTTTTTGGAGAAAACTTGGTGATGAGTGTTTGCAAATATTTGGGCCCACCATGTGTACCTGGTGGAACATCATATCCTAACTAAAACCTAAAACCACTATTTTGATTTCATATCATTGCTATAATAGTTTTCCTTTTCATCCATTTATTGAACTATATTAAAGGAAGCTTCACTTCATTTATGAGTCTAACATGTTTTTTTTTACTTAAAAGGTGGAATCACCAACGCAAACCGTTGAAGAGCATGACCCAACTCTTTGGACCTCATGCATTCGAGAGAAACAAGATCCTTGAAAAATTTGGTTTATGTTTGAAGTATATTAGGGACCAGTACAGAAAAAATTTACAGGATAACCCCAGGCACGAGCGTCCGCCCTATGTTCCTGAGGCTGAGTGGCAGGCTTTGATTTTGGATGGAAAGTATAAAGCTGACAAGAAAAATAATATTACACCAATGGAGAGTACAACAAGGTATGTGATACTGTTGAGAATCTAATTATGTACTAATTAACCTCCATATTTATACTATCTAACATATTTCAAACTTTTCATAGATTGTCTGACACATCAAAGGCAACAAAGGCAAGACTAGAAAAGCACGAGACACACAAGCTCGGCTCTGGTGGTTTTTCGAAACTTCAAACAAGAGTTGTAAGTATTAGTAAATGAAAAATTGTATCAATTTTTTTATATAATGTGAAGGGAAATGCTAGGACTCCCTTATTTAGCTCATCAATTATAAATAGGTCAATAGAATATAATAAGAGTAGTGGATTTTCATATTCAATATAAACAATTCAACAATTGAAGTCAAGACTCTGCAATCTAGATTAGTGAAGAAAACTTGTGATTCACTAATATGACATTATTTAAAATCTCACCCTTGACTGAATTTTCCTCCAATAGTTGAGAATAAAGGTAGTGATTGAAAGAATGAGGGAATGCAGCAGCACTTGCAGCCATTTTTATTTCCAAAGAGCTGAACTAACTCTTACCCAACTTAAGAATTTGGAGAAAATATGTTGGTACAAGCAAAGCATACAAACATGCAACATTTATATAGTAGATTGCTCCATCAAAACTGCTCGATTTTTCTCCTATTATATTGTGATGGATATAGATGATTTTCTGTTGATATTTTAACTACCCTCCATTGGTTGATGAAATAATGCAAGTAAAATTCACCATACCACGCAAAAATGCAGGGCTCAGAGTTCAAGAGATGCCTCACAGAAGATGATAAGAGAATTGGCTTCCAACAAGGCTATAGAGCCATGGCTGAACGGCTACAAGCTGAAATTAGTGTGGAAGGTTCTAATACTGATGCATCTCAGCCACAGGTAAATAAGCTAAATGAAATTTATTTCAAATTGAATACTTTACCAATTAGTCTATTTGATGTTAAGTTCCAATATAAAGTGAGTATATCTGTTTTAAGCAAGCAATGATAATAATTCGTAGGATGTTGGAATGCAGCCTGAAAATCCTTCTACACAATCTCTGGATGTCGAAGGTTCGCATGATGTGCATCCCAGTGGTGGAGGTATACATTTGCTATTAAATTTTTTTATATGTAATTGCAATTGGTGTTTGGATTAACGTAACATTTTGTATAGCAGCTGTAGAGGATCGAGGGGTCAATGTTCATGACCATGTTGACATTGAGTCCAGACAAAATGATGTGGTCAGATCAGGTAAAGAAACACAGTTATGTTATTTAAAATAATTAAATACTTGTAACAATTATAATAAATTATTTTTAATTTAACTCTTTTATTTGTTATTGCAGAGGACCCCCCTTTGCAATAGCATAGGAATTTGAGATCATCAAGAATAGAGAACAGAACAACTGATGAGGGGGGAATTGATGATGACACTGATGCTCCTCTTAGAGCTTACATAGAAAAAAGAAATAGAAAGAAAAAAAAAGAAATGATTGTCACTACATACCTTAATTGATAATAACTGTATCTTATGTCTCAATGAATTTAATTATGTGCTAATGAATGTTCATGAATTATGTGTTAATGCAGAATATTGATGAATGTTGCATGTTAAAAAATCTAATGTGTTAATGAATGTTATCATATGATATTGATTGAATGTTACATTTTATTAATGGTTGAAAGAATGAATGAATGTTAGATGTTAACAAGGAATGTAGAGTAATGTTAGGGGGAGGGGGGTGGGGCCAAATGAGCTTTCACCTTCATGTGGTTGGCCCTATTTAGTAGAGAATATTAAACTATTCTCAAAACAAAGTGAAGCTCAATAAGATACTCAAATAACCACCCTACCCCAAAACACACGAATGTGTGTTAATTCTCCATATAGGTTGTGATACACTCATAAACTCCAACGCTTCATAAGAGATCACCACTCTTATATCAATTCATAGTACAACATTTGAACTCCAATGGCTATGCAAGGACTTCATAAGTACAAGGGTTACACATATCAAGAAGGGTTAATGTCGTAGTATGTAGAATGAGAGACTAGCCATATTGATAGTTTGATAAGATGGTTTGGCTCTTCCTAATGGGTTTTACAAATACCACATAATCAAATCATCTTGGATTAGCCATATTATCCATTATTGTTGTAGTATTCTATTTTATATCACATACAATCTCTTTCAAAAAAATATTTATGCATGCCCTTAATCTCCAATCGATGCATCCCATCTCTTGGTAACATTCCCTTAAGCCAATTTGTCCAACAATTTGGATATACTGTCTGTACTCCCATATTATGTTGCGATTCTAGCGTGTGTTGTGCTCCATTGGTCTTCTTTTTTATTTCACACACACTACGCACTCTTACTCATTCACACATATCCACGCCTTATATTTTTCCAAGATAGAGCCTTTAAAATTTATATTTGAAATCTAAAATTATTTCCATCGCATTGATAATTATATGGGAACCCTAGAGTACTTGTATGAATGGATGTGTATTTTCATTCCCAACTCCTTGTAAATGAAAAGATGTCAGCAGTTCAGTCAAAAATATAATATTGCTTTATCAATCTTATGCAATCCCTTGCAAGCAGATTAGAAGCTCCCCAAAGGACAGTAATTGCTCCCCCTACATATTCACTACTGCTATGTCAAGGTAACTTTAAGGATTTTATAAATGAGAATTTGAGTCAATGATTAGCAATTTTATCCATTGTGTTGACACATCATAGCCACAGTCCTCTTAATTGAATGAGGTCTTATTTGTGGCATTTGTCCCACCACACAGCTCCTTTATTTGGTTCACCTAGCAGATGGGTCACCCAAAATAATTTTCAGTCTCAGTGCCTTATTAGTATCACACTTCATTATACTTCTACCTTTGTGAGATATATAATTGTTGTTTTATTCATATAAGTCATTGGATATATAAAAGTCGATATGTCCTCCAGAAATTACGACTTGAGATGAGGAGCTAAGAACAAAATAAATCCAGAATATTTCATTATGTGCCATCCCAATATACAGTTTTGTGGCTGTTATTGTTTTAAGTATGAGGTCGATCATCTAGTACCAGCAATGCTTGAATATTGTCTTTGTCTTCACCAAAATAAAATTCTCCATCAACATAGACAAATTGCAATTATGATCTGTAATTGTAGAGTGCTCTAAGAGGCCCTATGCAAATCATTTCCACTGCATACTCCCACTGCATGATCTGTAATCATAGAGTGCTCTAAGAGGCCCTATGCTAGTAAGGAGGAAAATCAAACTTGTTGACTTCTTGCCTCCAAATCTGATAAGAACTCCACAAGCTCTTCATCTAAAAACACAGTGATTCTTTTCAAACGCAAATACATCACTAGCAATTCATTTTGTTTGGCCCGTCACAATAAGCACAACATTTCTCCTTTCCATGTCACTGTTTGTGATTGCTATTACATCACCATTGCCTATATAAGCTGAGTAGAAATGGATCAATCGAGAGCACTTTATTATGAATTTAGCTTTCAAATTGCACAACACTGGTTCTTCTGAATCATAAAAGATGGTAAAAAAAACTTGTGAAGCCTAATGACCATTTTGTGCCTCCTTGAGGTACTCAAATATATGAGCAAAATTACCACAAACTATAAAAAAGCTATGCATATCTTTCACACACAATTTTCATTTCAAAAATAGAAGTAACATCATTTTTGTAGCTTCTTGTGTCATTTGTAGGCAAATAATCTTAGTGAATACTATAAAAAACAAACAAAAACAAGTTTTTATACCCCTATGCAGAAATCGCAACTACTTAGGGTATAGTCCCATGAAGAGAGGGGAGCCACTTAAACTGCTAAGAAGTTCAGGAGACTCATAAATCAGCTGGTCCCATGGCTTTTATAGGGAAAATTGTACTAAAAACAAATTCATTGAAATTTTTTGGGACATTAGCAGTCTCATAATTCTATGGCACCAATTAATGCTCATATAATTAATTGAGAGTCTTTGTAATGGCTGATGTATTTGATGTGGAACAACTGAACCAAATTAGGAGTTAAAACAAAGCTAGACTTTTTCATTAAGAACTACAACCCCCTCATGGATCGTACATCATAGCAGCCAGCCTTACTGGCTCATCTGACAAGTGTTTCTTTGTTGCTTGGCATTTAACTTTTGTAGTTTTTGATTGATTTTGAGGGTTTGACTTAGAAGTTAAATACATTCTAGTTTTGAGCTAATGCAATGTATTTCTTTGCCCTTATGCATAATTTTGAAATACTGCATATCATAAATACATGTTTGATATTTTTTTGTGAAAACACACCCATCCTCCAAAAAAAATATCATCGTAACACCATCATAACTTTCACACATGGCAATTTTTTCCCATTATCTACAAACATTTCAATGTAGTAAACATATAATTATTGCACTATATCTTGAACACTTTTCTTGTAGAATATATAACTATTGCAGGTTACATAAAAAGACTTTAACAAGATAAATCTGGTTGACACGGGGAGAACTATTGTTTGCACAATCCATCAGCCTAGTATTGATATCTTCGAGGTATTTGACAAGGTAAAGATATGGTTTTCTTAAAATAGATTTGTGAAGCATTTGAAATTGGCATCTTCTTAAAGCTAAATGAAATATGCTGCAACTATTCTTAATGAAGCGAGGAGGTCAGCTTATCTATGCAGGTCCACTTGGTCACAATTCTAACAAACTTATAGAATATTTTTCGGTAAGATGCCATCCACTACGATTTTATTCTGTTGAGAGATTTAGATCTGAATCTAGTACCTTTTGATGAGTAGTTTGAATTTTGGAGTTGTAAGTAGTCATAGTTTGTTGTACTAGAACCAATAGGAAGTTCATTTTATATACAAGGAATTAGTCATGCCAGATAGTGTTGACCACTAAGCTTTTAGAAAACATTCTCAATACGTTGAGCTTAAGAGTCAAGCACTAGCTGCAATCATCATATATGTTTTAGCTAATTGAAAATGATTCATGTAGGCCATTGAGGGGGTTCCATAGATCAAAGAAGGTTATAATCCAGCTACGTGGATGCTGGAAGTAACTTCTATGTTAGAAGAGCACCGTCTAGGTGTCAACTTTAGTGAAATCTATAAATCATCAGAATTGTATAGGTGAGTGAGTTTTCCTTATTGATCTCTTTAGCCTATTCCAATGGATTTTACATTTTATTTTCTATCTTGTACATTTTCCTATCACAGGCAAAACATGGCACTGGTAGATAGTTTGAGCAACCCAGTTCTAGGCTAAAGAGAGCTTCATTTTGAGACAAAGTACTCTCAACCCTTTCTAGCATAATGCATGGCTTGCCTATGGAAGCAGCACTAGTCCTACTAGATAAACCCTCAATAAAGACATCCAAATATCAATTGAAGGACAGCTTAAAGCACGAAAATTTTTTTTTTTGTTTTAATCCTTCGACCGTCGCAATTGGGATGGCGTTGCCATCGCACCTACAGTAACCTCGATGCAATTGGAGGGGTTGGCATTGCAATTGCGACAGAAAACACAAGAATTGTGACACAGTTGTCATCACACCTACCCTCCAATTGCGACGGGGTTGCTATAGGTGCGACGAAAACCCCATTGCAATTACGACGAAAAACACAAGACTTGTGATGAGGATGATGGGACAACAAGGTGGCTGCATAGTGACGGATAGGCATTGCAAATGTGACAGCAAGGGTAGACGTCATAAATTGCAACTAAATAACTACGACATCTATGTCTATCACAGTGGCGACACATTACTGTCATAATTGCGACACATAGCCGTCGCAAATCGATGCCAAATCTATTAGTGCAAGGAAGGGAAAAGTATGGCTGATCTAGATGAGATGGCAAAGAAATTCTTCCAAGACATCCAAAATACTCAGAAGCAAATAGTGGATAGTTTGGCAGAAACTAGAGAGGCTTTGCGAATATTGACAAAAAAACTACAAGGAGTTGCATCTATTAATGAGAAAGGGAGCACTTCAGAGGAGCCAAGAAATCTGAAATCCACACCATCTAAATCAACCAAAACTATTTTCTTGCCTGCAGATGAGCCACTAGTACCAAATCCAGCCATTAATCCTGTGAAAGAGGTTACAGGTAACTTGATTACATTAAGAGCTACTTACAATGGCTTAGATGATGACTTTCCTAGTTCGGTTCATTTTAGAGAATATGTGGATATGATGAACACTTTGATGCCCAAGAAAGAGTATAGAAGGGAGCATGACATAAGTGGAAGAGAGCTCAAAAAATAAAATAAGCAAGTTTATAGCACCTACTTTTGATGGAACACATAAAATTTCAGCTAGAGCATGGCTACAAAAATTACAGACCTTCTTCACACTTAACCCCATGAAGGAGAGTGATGCTATTCAAATTTCAAGTCTACACTTGGAAGATGCAGCCTATGATTGGTGGTATCATGAAATGACTACTCAAGGTCATGATCAGGTAACTACATTTGATGATTTTAGTCAAAGAGTGATAGATAGATTTGACCTCAAGGATGATTATTATGAGGATGTTGTTGTGCATGATGGTGAGATACCTGGTAGAGATGAGCAGACATTGAGAATTCATGACTTTTCTAAGAGAGAGTACCAGGCACAGTTAGATGCTTCGTCACATGAGGTTGACGCTAGTAGTACTTCACATGATTTATCCTGCCAGCCGAAGGTGAGTGAAGACAATATTGTGACTACATTATCTCATCATGATAGGTATGTGGAGTTAGTTGGTATTGGTCATATTACTCAATTGAGGAGTTTTCTTGAGTTACCAACTGATTATAGTTTACGTATATGGACTTGAGATTGTTATATTGGCATTTGGGATTCAGTTGACTGGAAATCTTTAACACTTTTTGGTAGTAGTGATTGTTTGGGTGCTATCATGGATTTGATTAGCAGATTGCACGGTGTTGTCTTTTCTTGTGCTAGGAGCTTATCCAATGTTGGTATTAGTTTTATACACCGGTGTTGGGCTTTGTTCATATATCCAGTCGACCATACTTGCTGGAATGTGTTGATGATCTTTCATATTTGGCAGTGTGTACAGATGAGTCTTAGGATCATATTGGCATTAATGACATGCAGGAGGATGCAGTGGGAAGTTGTGAAGACTTAGTTTCCTTGGGTACAAAGGAGTTGGACAGCAGTGCTACAGTTTTTGATACTCTATATGTTGATATGAGCTTTAGAATTGATTCACAGTTCATGGATGGTAATACTCTAGAGACTAGTAACTTTGAGGATACTCCTTTAGACAGTGCATCAGAGGAGGTTTGTAGGAGATAGTCAAGCTAGTGCCATCATGTGTCTAATCAGTTGAGAGTTAGTGACCAAGAAATTTCTATCACTTACCAGCATTTCAATGCTTCTCGTCAGTTGTTAGTAATTTATGGATGGGGTTCTCCTACTAGTGATGAGCAGGAAGGTAGTTATCTTTCCTTGACAGAGTTCCGCTCTTTATGGAAGGCTATCCAAATTTTGAGATAGGATTGTATGCAGTTGGTAGCCGATAGAGATTATCTTATGGAGTGGGGTAGTACAACATACGATGCATTGTTGGCGAAGGAAGATGAGGTGAGTGAGCTTACTCAACAGCTTGAGGTGACTTCTGAGATTCTTGAGAGTACAAAGTTGGCTTTCAAGGAGTCACAATTTCATTTGGCTAAGGTGACCATGGAGTTAGAGTGACTACAGTCTTTACCTGATTCTATACAGTCACAAGCTGTGGTTTTTGGTGATCCGAGGATGTCCATGACCGAGATTGTCAGAGATAGTGGAGATAGGGAGGAATCCATCCTTGATACTAACATTGGCATATTAGGTTCATTCCCACTAGAGTCAGGTTCAATTAAGTTGGGTGTTGTAGCAGATTGTTGTATGCCTAACATGGTGGTGGCCTCTAGTACTGATGGCACAGAGACTAGAGATGTATCAAAGATCATGTGTGATGTTGGTGAGTCGACAGTTGGCACAGTTCCTGCTAGTAATACTACTCCCTTAGTGATATCTTCGGAGGTAGTAGTCAGTTCCAACATGGTTAATGATCAATTATAGTTAGTTTCATCTGGATTACAGTCTGAGCCACTGACTGAGATTGGTGCATTCTATCGGCATTACACTATGAGGTACGCTCATCAATTTACCTTTGATGACCATGTTGATGAGATGATGATACAAAGACGTACTTTGGTTCCTAGTGCTTATCATCAGTTATGGGATAGTTTGATGCCTCAAGATGAGAGTTATGATGGGTAGGGCATGGTGATAGGTTCTGTAGTTGACAGCTTGATAATATGTGACTTAGAGCAAGAGTTTGGGAGTGATGCTTTAGTGGGTGTTATTATCGATTCTACTCCTTTGGCTATGACATCTCCTGACTTAGCTAGTGATCAGTCATAGTGGGTTGTATCACTTGTTCATGGTGAGCTATTGACTAAGGTTGGTTTTTTTAATCAACATTATATTGTAGGGTATGTACATCAGTTAGCATTTGATCCTTTTTTTGAGGAGTTGATGGCAGGCAAATTTGACTTGGGTTCCATTTCTTACTCTTTATCTTGTAATGTCTTTTCACCATCAGCAGTGCATGGGAGTTATGGTTATGAGATAGTGGCCAGTGATTTGCAGAGTTGTGTTGACTGCAGGAGTTGTACAATGTGTGGATTCTCCATACTTGGTACAATTTCATTCGAGAGCGTTCACCACTATTGCAGAGTTGGATTGTACATTCCGTATAGTCCAGTGGGATACGTTGATGGTATTTACTATGTTGGCAGTTTGATTTGTGCCCTTTACTTGGGTTCTGATGTTCTAAGATTTTGTGTCTCATGGGTTTTTGATTGTGGTAGTGGTGATTTTGGAGTTTGGTTGAGCTATAATTGTCAGTTTGATTATGGATTCCTCTTGGTCATATTGCAGAGGATGTTGCAAGAGCCTGTGTTAATTGGCAGTAGTATAGTTCATGACTACATTTGGGATCCAAGTGGATTGATTGGTTTATTGTTTAGCCATTGCTTGAGGACAAGAAATATTTGGGAGGGGAGGAATTGTCATGTCCCCTTTTCAAATAATTAAAAATAATAATCTTTGCTAAGGCAGGCAGGCCCAAAAAGGCGAAGTTTCAGCAAAAGGGGATAATCTTTGGAAGCGAATGGACTAATAAATAAAAATTATTATTAAAATATGTTTTATTAACCCCTCTTGGACGTGAGTTAGGGTTATGTCCTCTTTTAAGTGGTTTGGAGGCATTCTGGGCTCATTCCAGAACTTGATTTTTGCTCATTTCTTTGTTATTCTTCAGAGGTTGCCAAACCTGTGGAGAAGGAGACCCAAGAACGGGAGTTTGTAAGTTTCCAGGGAGACCCAATAATGGGATTTTTCAGGTTTCTAGGAAGGTTAAGGATGCGAGTTTGAAGCCATTCCACGTGCATGCTCATGCAGAGTTTGCCTTTGTGCTGAACAGTGCAGATTTGTGAGTTTTCGGGTGTATTTTTTGTAAGAGTTTGGTGTTTCCGGTTGAGTATTTCATATCAGTTTGGGTTGCTGCTGTATATCAGACTTTTAAATGTTAAAATAAAGCTGAAAATATTTATTTGGATATGATTATACTTCTGTGATATATTATTAAGTTTTTTGTGGTGATTTCGGGCTATTTTGTGCTATTTTTGGGAGCCCGATGAGCATTGTTTTTGTCCTTCGTTTGGGAGCTATTATGTGCATGTTATACAAATCTGGAAATTTTATTTTATAGGCTTTTATGCTGCTCAAATTTTTGTAAAAATTTCCACTTTCAGATTTATTAATAATAGGTGAAGCTGTGAAGCTTTTGGCACTATTTTCGGGATACCCGATTTGGGGTTTCTTGAGAAATTTGGTGGATCTTTGTGATATTAGTTGTTTGATTTTGAAAATATCATTAGAGGCGTGAAATATCATATAAAATCAGAAAAGGGACATTTCATCCTCTCAGAGCCATCTCCCAAGATCTTTGCAAACCCTCTACAAAAAATCATTCCCATGCTCCTTGTGATAAATCTCAAATTTTTTGCAAGTCATATAACAACCTACCACCTCAGATGAACAAACAAGAACCAAATCACAAGTCTAGGAACACATATATGCAATCCACAAACTCTTTGTGACCTTGTCTCAACAAGATCAATCATCCATCTTTGCAACCATTGATCCATCAACAAGTCCTCTACAAGTGTAGGTCAGATCACAATCTACCACCCAACACTAAGAATTAAAAACTAGGACTCCAAAACAATCGATCCTCAACAAAATTACCACCAAATCAACTTCTCTCAACACAAGGTTCTAGTGCAAACTGCCTCAACTTTGGTGATCAATCTACACACTCAAGAACAACTATGCTTTGATAAGATCAATAACCCAGATCAAACCTTCTCTCTGATAAGATCAAAAAACCATATCAAACCTTTGCTCTGATACCACATGATACAATGCAAGGCAAGAGAATTTCCAATGGAGATGTCTTATCCCCCATAAAATAACCACATAGTGGAATATAAACCAAAACATGTATCTTATACCAATTCACAACACTTTATTCATAAAATAACTTATTACATGCAATATGTCAGGTTGTAAGGCCTTCCTGGTTATGGCCAAATATAAAGAAATTACAATAATTCTTAAATATTCCTCAAGATCCAAATCAAATTCTAGCTATCCTAGATCTGTAACACAACAAAAGTCTAGTAGAAACCTCTAAGATCTCAACTTGTGCTCGCAAGCCACCAAGCAACCTCCTTGTTTCTAAACCACAACCACTAGCTCTTCTCCAAATGCACTATTCTAGATTCCAACTTGAATCTTTTCTCTCTAGCTCCCACTCTAAATGAAATTTCTTTCTCCTTCTTAATTACCTAAGACACTACCCAAGCCCTCCTTAAATACTCAGCTAAGCCACAAGTTGGCTAGTCAAGCATTTAATTACAATATAGGTCCACCTTGGAAGAGTAAACCAAAACTCTAACAAACATGAACAAAACTAAATAAAAAATTATATTTAGGTCCACACATGACCCAATAACATTTCCCTCTCTTAATAAGATCTCATTTCCTCATACGAAATTGCACAAGCTGAAAACTTCACATGTTTCACTTGAAATTGTCTAAAAATTGATACCTAGAAAAATTGTGATATCTCCTAGCTTTGATTAAATTAGAACTTGTTCTTTGAATTAAAGGTAGTAATTTAGGTCCTCTAAAACCCGTTAAGTGAGAAGAGGTTGATTCCCCAAGGAGAACTATGCATCCATCCTAAAAGTCATGCACAAAAACCCATTGCAAAACTGGAAAAAACTTGATGCATTAAAGAATGGCCATATCTCCGAAACCATGAAAATCATAACTCCACCAAAATCCAAGCTTGATGCTCCTAAATTAGAAAGACTCAAGGCTGACTCAAGGAATTATTTTGAAGATATGGTATAAAGGAATTTTTTTTTTCATATTTGTAAAGTGTATCAAGTATTGTATTCAGTGCGAAGTTCGAAACGGAGCAAAGTATTTATGAATGCGAGTAAGTGATCCAAGGGATTATTGGATGTGAGTTTTGTGATATGGTTACAAGATCAAAAGGAGCTAAAGTTTGGTTGACATAAAAAAGAGAGTAAGGATTCATACTATTCATTTCTATTATTCTACAAGAAATAATACATAGATCATTTGGATAGTGGGCTCAGTGATCTTTCCCTTGAAGTTGTTTGGGTAGTGGATCCATATGTCTTCCACAACTCATAATAGGGTTGACACAACTCCTAATAGGGATTCAAAGTCTCCTAATAGGGAATGATATGTACTAAATATTGTGATAGACTCCTAACATGGTCCATCCTCTAACAAGTAATATTTATATTAGTGCATCATCTTGTGGTTACCATCCCCACCAGGGTTTTCCCTTTGATCAAGGGTTTCCCTAGTTGACATATGTAGTGTTATTGTGCATGAGTATCTTGTTGTGGTTTCTAATTATATTGTTCATATGGTTAAGGCTTAATAAGGTTGATAATTATGGTATTAGTTGGATAACTAATTTACAACCTCCCCCCCACCCCCCCCTTTCAATTATATTGGTGGACTATATATTCTAACAAAATCATATAAAAAAATCAAATCAATATTATACTATTAGAGTCTAACTCATTCAAGTGCCTAATGAATACCATACAATTATCAACACTTACATCATCATACTTTCTTCAAGTCCCCTTTATCAATAAAATTATATGACACTCTACTAAATTAGCATAATGTCTAACCAAGTAAGGCTTGGCATCAATGACAACATTACAACTGACATAACTCTTTCACATATACTAATAGTATTATCAATTGGGGATAAGAATCTTCTCCTTTGGCATTTATGGAAACACATAAATACATAATATATTACATTACATAATGAAAACATCAAATGCCAAAACATCTTCAGCTCTCTCACTTCATTGAGATTCTCTGCAATAGGTTCAAGATCCCCATCTCAGTGCACTTTGGCATCTTCTCCCTCTTTGGGTTTACTCCTCTTGTTCAGTAGAATCTTCAATATTTTGTATTGTTTCCTTTTGACGATAATCTTGCAATCACTCAATTCTGACTCATCTTCATTCTTACTCATGTCCCCATAAAACATTTCACTCCATTACTTACTTAGCTCTCCCTTTCACAAAAATTCCAAAGATAACTATAAGTTTCAATAAGAAACCTATAAAACCTTGTAGTAATACCTTGTACGATGCATGCACAGGTTTTATCAACTACATTACAAACACTTTCACACCTAAAATCACTAAAGAGTGAACTCTTGCATCAACTCCACCAAGATATTATATTAATCCATGAATTGATGCAACATTCATCTTCTCCTTATGAATCTTGTATAGGGGAAGGACCCCTAACTTGCCTCTTAGATACTCAAAATCATACTTAGGAAATGGTTTTGTAAATATATCTGAAATTTTCTTCTTAGACTTCACATACTCCACTCTCACTTGTTTCTCTTGAACTTTCTCCCTCAAGTAATGATACTTGACAAATATGTGCTTGGTTTTTATATGTTTCATAGGATTATTTGATATGTTTATAGCACCTTTTTTGTCACAATAAATAGTAACAAGTTCAGTGACTTATTCTTCATACCTTCTAACAATTCCTTAATCCATACAATATTTGAACAATTAATAGTAGTAGTAGCATACTCAGCTTTAGTAGTAAACATAGATATACAAATTTATTTCTTTCTCAACCATCTAATCAATTTTTCTCTTGAAAAGAAAGCCTCACCACTAGTACTCTTTATGTCATCAATATTTCTTGTGTAGTGAGCATTAATATAAACTCTAAGCCCAAAATCCCCTTATTGTCTACACCATAGTCCATAATATTCCATTCCTTTCAAGTATCTCAATATCCTCTTAGTAATAGTCATATGTGTCTCCTTAGGACTAGATGAAAATATTGCAACTATTCTAACTACATGTGCAATACCAATTATATTGTGCACAACCTATTTCAACTTCCTAGTCATTAACCTATATTGTGTCTTATTCATTTTAGTAGTGTTATCTTCTTATTTACATCCAATGAACATAAGTGTTCCAGCTATCCTTGACTTATCCATACCAAATGTCTTCAATATATACTTTATGTACTTAGAGTGGGTCACATATATACCACATTGTGTTTGATTAACTTTTAAAAACCAATCAAAGTTTTGATGTAACCAAACATAGACACCTAAAATTATTCTCCCATTTGATCAGAAAATTATTTGCACAACAAATCATTACCACCAAATATTATATCATCAAAACATATTTCAGCTATTAGTACCTTCTCTCATCTTCACTTCTCAAGTACATATAATTTTTCTCACTTTTTATTTAAAAAATCGATCTTGATAAGATATGAATGCAACATTTGATACCATGCTCTCAATGTTTTCTTCAAACCATATGTAAGGTCCCTCCTCATATGTACTTATCAAATATGAATTTCTCTATTAAACCTATTATAGGAGATTAGAATGGATATGGAGTAATGGTTTATGTTTTAGATGTCTTGATGAATATTGAGATCAAATAATATGTTCATGTTTAAATACTTAGTGATTTGAGAACTACTATGTTATCTTGAATTTGTAAACATTAATTTGCACTAATGATGATACGAGGTGTTTCCACCTAATGATGATGATGTTGATTATGGTACCTTGATGATTGGGTTATACACATTCAGGTAGTTTAGTATTCCTTAATTGGTGATGTTTATGATGTTATGTATATGCATGCCTAATGATGATTATTCTAGTATTTTAATTATGAATTAATGAGAAAGTTATGTTTATGTGACTGTCCAAATGAGTTTTGAATAAAAGCATGTGATTTTTCTCAAACTGCTAATGTGTGAAATTAGTGTGTAGGATTATTAGCTAAGAAATCTAACAAAGGAATGGAACTGGACCCTATGTACCATTTGTGAAAACAAGGATTGAGTGTAATGAAAGATGCAAACCCCATTGTTTCATATTTTATTTGTATTGTAAATTGAATGTTATATGCATCACTCTATAATCATAAAATGTTTAATGTTTTTAATAGTGTTTTGATAGTGTCACTTGACACTGATAATCAGTATATGTATATCAACATGGCAGTTAGGGTTAGCTGAGTAACCCAATAATTTGAGTTGGACTAGGTTAGTAACCTAATTCTAATTAGTGGGTATGTCAGGGTTAATTACCCTAATCAGGGTTTAGTGATAAATTTGCATTCAAAGGATTTTTTAGAAATTCCAAATATTTCTATCATTTTAGAAGGTCATTAAATAGTCATAGAGGCCAAAAATTATGAAAACTAAGTACCTAAGGGGTATATGTATGAGTTGGGGGCATTTTCCAGCCCTCTGGCCCCTTTCGTTGACTTTGGTGACCACCCAAATATCCCATTTTTGCTTTATTGCGAAAATTGAGGTTTTATCACGAGTTTGATAAGTTAAACTCCTCTTTGAAGTTTTCTTTAGAGGTGAATTTATGTTAGAAGACTCTAGAAACCTTAGTCAAGTGGAAAAGTTATTGCATTTTGTAAGTGGTTGAGTTGGGAGCCTATTTTAGTGGCAGATTTGAGAGTGAAAGGTTGTTCACCTAACCTCTAGATTTAGAGACAAAATTTAGGATTGAAGGAGAAGGAAGGATAACTCTTCTCAAATTTTAGTTTCCATGACCATATTGTGAAGGTAGGAATCCTTCAAGCTCGTGTGCACATGTTGTTTCATACTTAAAAAGTTTCTTTTGTATACATGTTTTCGTGTGTATGGTGAACATGTTAGGAATGGGATTGTAATGATTTTTCTTTAAATGTTTTCCTTTGTTTTTTACTTTTTATTTTCAAGGGTATTGTATGGGTGTGTTGTTATTACTCACCCTCAAATAGGGTAGAAGTTGCCATGTACGGGAGGGGGGCTTTAGTTGGACTCTGGCAATGCAGAGTCTCTCATCATGATGAGGAGAGGGAGAGAGTAGGGTGTTATGGGCCCCTACTCATCAGTACAAACCATGTTTATGTTTTGGAAAATTGAGAAGTGAAAGAATAGAAGTTCTTGTGATATCAGCCTCGAAAGGGCATCTATGAAAGAATGAAAGTTCTCATGATATTAGCCTTGAAAAGACATCTGTTATGGTGTTGTGACTGACGTCTCCTATTTGGAAAAATCCACCTTCTCCCTAGTCTAGTTCAATGATGAACCTATTGTGAAAACTTGGGATGGGAGTAAATGGGTTGATTTTGTCATCGTGTTAAGTCTATTTGTCTCTCGATCAGTTTTGTTCCCTCCATGGATACCTTGATGTGTTGCAAATTTTGTAGTGGCTAACCTATTATTGAGCCAAGTAGAAAATTCAAAGTTTTTATTTCATTTTAAATGTGTTGGGAGATTTTATCCTCGAGATAATGATCTTGTTGTAAAAAGTTATTATTAAACTTATTTTTGAAATGATTTTGATCTTGGGTTTTCTTTCCTGGTTCTTTCCTGTGGGAGTCCTTTAATCAGATAATCGAATAGAAAAATTAGAGTATTATCCTTGCATATGATATTTGTTGTAATACATTTTATGTGCATATGTGTATTGGAAAATTGATGTATTGATGTTTTACCTTTCCTATGGCATCCTTATAGTTAAAATTTGTATTCATTTGATTAATGTTAATTAAACAAAATGCTCATATATATATATATATTGTTATGCAATGTGATTTCAAATTATGTTGAGAAAATTAAAATTACATGAATGAAATTTCATCTCATGTTTTCATAATTAATTGAAATGGGAAATAATCCTACATTAGTGTATCAACAAAACATTAAACTCTATTTTATAATCTAACTAGAAGAAAATAATAATAATAATCCCCTTGCCTTGAAACCCAAATTGATTTTTTTTTAAATCTAAACTTAGCCAAAACAAAAGACTTAAAAAAAAAAATCATCTTAGAGCAAAAAAAAAAACACTCTCTGTCTTTTGTGTGGGAGAAAAAAAATTAATTCCATTGCACAGAGAATATTCCCTAAAGATTTTTTTTGAAAACTATATTAATTATTTAATAGTTTAGTTATAAATTCTTTTTTTTAAAAAGACAATTATAAAAATAAATATCTACCTAAGACTATCTTACCCCATTCCTAAAGTCTCACCCACAAATCTTTTTTGTAATAACTACTCTATCATGTCTCTTCACAAACTTGGCTAAGCTACCCACTCACCTTTATTTCACCCCTTACCCCTTGAATTCCACTTTTTGTGACATGCATTTGGAAAAAAAGGGCTAATTGAAAGAGGAAATAATCATACGTTAGTGTATCAAAAAAACATTAAACTCTATTTTATAATCCAACTAGAAGAAAATAATAATAATAATCTCCTTACCTTGAAACCCAAATTGAATTAATGAAAAAATCTATGCTTAGAAAAAAAGAGACTTGAAAAAAAAAAATCATCTTAGAGCAAAAAAAAATACTGTCTTTGTGTTTTCTATGGGACAAACAAAATTAATTCCCTTGGACAGAGAATATCCCCTAAAGATTCCTTTTGAAAATTATATTAATCATTTAATAGTTTAGTTATAAATTCATTTTTAAAAAGCTAATTAAAAAAGTAAATATCTACCTATGATGCAAGAGCATCCAGAGGTATAAGGGCAATCCTGTGTCACCCAAAAAAAAAATGTACTTAGACTTAGTTTTTGTTTCATGTGTTTTTATTTTTGGTTACCCATTTGGGTCAAATAAAGGTTCCAACTCTCACAGTTCAACTATTAGTGTGCTAGAAAATCCTGAAAAATAAGGAGCATGCAATTTGGCCATCATTTCGGTGACCTAGAAGGTGTGAATTGGTCAGATGAATGTAATTGTGATTTAGAGCATTCCAGAAAAAGAATCAGGTCAAAAGGCCCCACGGTTTGAAAGTTATTACAGTTTTTCGAGTTTTGGAGACCTCCTAAGAATGCTTCAAAGTTAGGTTAGGGCCATTAAATGACCTTGAAAAGGGCCAAAAAATGGGGATGAGTGCAGCTGGTCCATAGGGCTATAGAGCGCTTTGAGAGCTTTCCAAAAATGTAAACAGTTCGTCAATCGAAGCTACGGTTCAAAAGTTATGCCTCTCGAAAGTTCAGTTACATTTCTGGATTCTTCTAGATTTGCACCGACTTCTAATGCAGCTTCTGGAACCTTCTATTTGGTCGGTGGATGCCTACTAGCATTTTCTAGAATGTACTCCTAGTCCTTAACCCTTCGGGGTCTATTTAAGGAGATTTCTGGCATTGTAAAAGGCAGTTCGGAGTGGAGTTTGAGAGGAGGTACTGAAAGGAGAAATTATCTCTAGATTTATGCTATTGTAAGCCCTTAGGGCATGTTTTGATGTTTATTTTCTCTGTACTGTTGTACTAGCTTATTTTCTTAGTTAATATAATTTCCCTTTTCTATTGTGTCCATTCTGTTCTTAGGTTGTGTCTCCATCAACCTAAGACTATCTTACCCCATTCCTAAAGTCTCACCCACAAATCTTTTTGTAATAACAACTCTATCTTATCTCTTCACAAACTTGCCTAAGCTACCCACCCACCTTTATTTCACCCCTTACCCCTTGAATTCCACTTTTCGTGATAGATATGAAGCACCACCCTTGGCTGCCATTACTTTGGCCACCTCAGGTTGCCTCTTTTATGTTATTTTGATGAATAGTGTTTAATTTCGGCTTTGGCCATGTATTTTTGCTCCAGCTACGACCATGCGAACTCATTCATGGGGTGACCTTGTATCCCTCGGCCTTTTTTGTGAATTTTAATCATAGTATATTTTAATTAATAGAAAGGGACTATTCATCAGAAAAAAGGGCTAAGAATAGTAAATAAAGTTATTTGGTATAAAGCCTTTAAACCTTGTCACCTCCACATT